>JAUEPU010000319.1:0-41163 GCA_030435615.1 Armillaria luteobubalina | reverse complement strand
GCCTGAATTCCACAAACGACCCAGAGCTGGCGCTCGGTACGACAGCGAGGACCATGCCAACGACGACAGCGACAAAGACTTTCCCTTTACACAGCGCGGGCGCAAGGAAGCCGACCAGCATTATCTACGATTCCCACCACTTTTCTCCAACGATTTCGGTCCCACGGCACTATTGTATCCTGCTCCCACTCTCACGACACGCATGAACTAGGTGAGGCACATCATCCCTCAGGCGCTAGTAGCGATGGTTTCAGCATCATGCGGCCCACCATTGAACTTCCGCTTGATGAACTCCTCACCAACATGGATGCCAGCGAAAGTCCTCCTGTGGTGTCACCCTCACCACCTGTTCAATCTTACGAATGCCTTCTCAAGATATGTACAACTCGGTAGCGTCCGCTCAGCAGGACACGGATATCCCCATGACAAACGGTTCTTCCTCCAGCTCTTCTTCCTCCAGCAACACTGGTCTCTCCGATGATAGCGCTAGCGACAGCGACGACGAAGATAGCGACGATTTCATGGCACCTTTGGGCAAGGTGCCTCCCATTGCTGATACTCCTGCGACGGTGGCGCCTTTCAAGGTCAATTCTCTCCTCGAAAGTATTGTCAGATCCAATACTCCCACCGGTCGACCGTCCCTTACGGTTCGAACTTCCGGTCCTGGGGCCCCCAACACACGATCATCTGGACCTGGCGCCACAGCGACTAGTCTCAACAACTCCGTTTTGCGCAGTGTCACAACTACGGCTAATAATTCAGCTCCCGGTGGCGTCAAGGCCGAGTGCTCGAACTGTGGTGCCACTCACACACCACTCTGGAGGCGCGGGCTCAACGACGAGCTCAACTGTAACGCTTGTGGTCTTTACTGCAAATTGGTTAGTTCTCGTCCTCCCCAATGTGTTTCTTTCGGATGTTAATTATTCCTTTTGCAAATAGCACAAGCGCCCTCGGCCGAAGACGATGCGTAACACACATGGGGAGGGCCGAACGCAGTCTACTCCCCGCCAAGAATCCGTAGATGTCATGGGTGAGCAAATACAAAAAATCATCGTATGATCGAACGTTGCTAATTATTTCTGCTAGCACAATGCTACAACTGTCACACCACCACTACCCCCTTGTGGCGCAAAGACGATGAGGGTAAAACTGTTTGTAATGCGTAAGTTCCCTGCAACCGCTTCCATCCCGATCCTGATCCAAGTTGCCAGATGCGGTCTATACTACAAATTGCACGGTTCAGCACGTCCGATATCCATGAAGTCGGATGTAATTCGTAAACGTTCACGTCATGATGCGCGTCGGGCTGCCAATGGCAGCAGCGATACCCCTTCAGCCAGTCCCGGGGTAAGCGTCGCGCTTCTCCCGTGCGAGAGTCTTCTCCGACTCTCGCGCCGGACTCGACGACTCAGATGACCTACGAATACAACGAAGAAGTCGAATATCGCGCCACGCAATCCGAATTGATGGGCGCGCTTGGCCAGGAAATGAACCAAGGGCCCATGTACCAGGGCATGTTCAATTTCCAGTTCCCGGGTCCCTATCATCCCGACCAGATTAGCCAGCTTGCCCTGCAAGCCGACGCTCTTCCCTTCGCCTCCGTCGATTTCGAATCTGACCAGAGTTTGACGCAAAGGAAAAACAAGCGCCGCAGGATGAGCACCGACTCGGCGTCCGAGCCACCTTCTTCCGCTGTTTCCTTCTCTTCGTTCACGGACGGATATTCCACCGCTTCTTCGGCTACCTCTCACTCCCAGCGGTCATCAATGGATTTCCCTTTCAGCAACTACGCGTCGACTTCGTTCGGCGGAGGCTTTCGTGGTGTAGAAGACCCGTTCTGGCATCCGCCTTTGCAAGCTCAGAACGACAATTCCCCGCAGTTCTGCCATCCTCCCATGCTTCCGCCGGACCAAGACTCTCCGATGGATTATCTTCACCCTCCTGCGGGAAATATGCCAATGCAAGAAGAGGAATCATTCTTTTCAACGTACCTACATCCTCCGATGATGTTGCCCGATGATTCTCCGTCGAATGGGATGCAAGGCAATGGGATGCAGGCTATGTCACCTCCTGCATTGATGTACCCAGGCAGTGCCAATGACTACCGCACGCATGGGTATGATACTCACATGCGGTCGTATTAGTCGGTGGAACGGACTTGTCGCAAGTCTTGTCCCACCATGGATAAGCATGGCCATTCCTTCCCGGATTCGTTGGCTGGTCCGGGCCGGGCAGAGTGGTAGATTTTCGGACATCATCGTCGTGTTGTCGTGTTATACAGCTGCAAGTTTAACTGTTCCGTTCTCTTCCTGCATGGTTTCCTTAGCATTGTCGTCTCTCTTGCATCATCATCAAGCATTCAAACATCATACATCCATAAATCTAGCATCGTTTTCCCTCGTGATCTTCCGTTGTCGCACCATCTTACTTCCTCGCCGTCTTCCGTTCTTCCGTTCCCTTCCTCTTCCTTCCGGCATTCTCTAGATGCTTGTTCATACATCGCAACATTCTCGCATTGCTATCGAAGTATCACAAATACAATAACGTCTGACATGCTTCCTTGCTGTCATTGCTCTTCTCTGCCGCTATATATATTTTTTCCTAGGCATATACGACGTTACGAGCGACAATTACTCGACATACTATCCTTCTTGCTTTTCATTATTCGTTTTTCATTGTAATAGCACCCCGCGAAGGGTCTGCGCGCTTCAGATCCACTAAAATGTAGCAATGTGATAATTTATCAGCGATTGGTTCTTCAATCTACATTTCATATCGTAACGGAACAATTGAACAGTTTTAACTCCGAGTCCGGCTTCAGCCATACTGTTTGATATTGAATGAACGTTCACGTTCATGTTGCATGAAGCACAATGAACTTCGCCGTCAATGGTCCATTTAACACAAGCCAAGGAGATTCAATTCACAAACGTGGTCGTCAACTGATGTCATGAACTGGCAGAACCATGGAATGATCCGTTTTTGTATTCGATCTCTCAAACCCACACCACAAAGCGAGAACAGGTGCATCATGATTATGCTGCACAGAGGGCGCCAGGCAGTCTAGGCCCTTCAGAAAGGAATACCGTTTCAAGGCCTCGAGAACACTTTAAGCGCCGGGACTTTGATAAATAAGTGGCGGTAGCCATTGCCGAGTCCAGCTTAATTATAACGTGGTCAGCAGGAAGGCACCTGTAGACAGACAGACAGGCGAGATCCATCATCCCATGGATCTGTGTTTGAGTCCGGGGCGTGGCGGACCTTTCCGGAGAAAGTGAGGTGCGGGTATGCGTCCCTCGTGTGGGTCCTGGGTTAAGTGGAGTACCTGGGCATTTCGACGTCAGTTGGACCCTGACGCGGGCAGAAGTATTGATGAAGTATTGAAAGTAACGAGATCGTAAGAATAGTAAGCTCCTCGGATCCAAGAGCTTTATTGGATGTAGGGTGAAATGAATTACTGGACGCCGCGCGTTGCGTAAGAGAAGGGGATACATGATACATGAACGGAGCGTAATGTTGTAAGAAAGGGCTTACATCGAAGTAGGGTTCTCTGAGAATCGAGCTTGTGAAAGATATGGTAATCGGCTCCAAGATAAGCTAAAAACAGCAGACATAGGAAGGTGAGTATCCCAGAGACGAGAGATAGCAAGCTTGTATTTCTCCGAGGTTTCGACCTCGCCAGTGACGAGTTTAGCCTTTAACCTCTCATGGGGTAGTAAGGTTTGAATGATCTCGACGCAAGTAGATCATGATCGGCGTTATTGCACTGCCCATCTACACAGAAAGATGATACCGCGAAGGTCGACGTTCTTCGCGGTCGCGTTGGAATTCGAAGGTGTGAACGGAGGGGCTCCTTCGAAAGCGGTGATTGCCAAATCGAGCGGGATCGCTGTTTCGACTACCGGACCGGGGCCGAACTAGCTTCTCCTGACCAATCGGTGGAGGCCATTTTCTCTCCTGGATCTACTGTGCTTGAGTCCCTTTGGGGTAACGACCAAGTGCGCATTGTCAGAGATTATTCTTATGTTGCTGTTTCACAGTAATTCTCATCTCTGATGCCAGAAGTAGTGAAAGCTTCGAACACCGACCCACTCCACTGTATGATGTCACTCCCGAGTCCTAGCATATCGAACCATAATTAATGTCCAACTTTATTCTCGCCCAAGGACACTTACTTTCAGTCTCCAAGGCATATGGTCCCACTAACACAATACTTTTTTCGGAAAATATCTCACTCTGCACCGGTGCCCGAACAAACCCGGGCCCGAGGTTGACAGCCTCAATGTTGCGTATGATGGTAGCACCCAGTAAGTAAGATGACCAACCGGATTCAATCTGTTACTACATTTTCTTTCTCTGATGGGGATTTTGCAGGTTATCATCCCTGCATGTCAGTAGCCAATGTTTCCTCATGTTCAGGCATAGAAGATCGTGCTATTCTCCAGGAATCTGATGTCTTACACGGTTCCGCACGGCAAGTATCAGGTTCTTCGTCAGATCTTACACCAGGTGTACGGCTCTGGGACCGTGCTTGCTAGCCCCTTGCCCTGTCTTCAGCGAAAGACAAATATGTAAAGAATTGATGGATGTTATTCAAGATCAGGTATATATATACAGTGGTCATACTCGGGACATGGACAACATAACAGTTTATAAGGACAAGAAAACCGAGGAGAAGAGTATAGACATCAGCCCTTACTATCTCCTAGATGTAATCATCGCTCCTAGCGAATACAGGACATCAGCCTCATTGCAATACTAGGCTCCGGGGGACGTATGGAATGCCCCATGCATTCCAGACATGCAGTTTTCCGTTCACCGGGCGTTTCTTCTTTTTTGGCGTCCTCGTTGATGCTGTAGCTGTATCGGTCGTAGTGGTTGGTCCCTCAGCGGCAGTCGTTGACCCCTCGGTAGTATTATTCTGTCCCCCAGAAGCTCGAGCCATTTCACTGATAGTCGCAGAAACCGTGGCTGGAGAAGCTATAGGACCTACATTCGTGCGAGTGGTGGCCCGTCTTCTAGGAGTAGCAGCCTGGTCCCTTCGGGACGGAGTAGCGACTACTCTGTTGTGTTAGTTCCTTGTCGCTGCGCCAGTCTTCGTCTAGGTGTAGTAACTGCCCTTGTCGCAAGGGCTGTCAGCCTGACGTGGTGGCTACCGCCGTCGCAATTGTAGGTTCCTCTGAAACTGTCGTCACGGCAGTTGC
Source organism: Armillaria luteobubalina (assembly GCA_030435615.1). NCBI lineage: Eukaryota > Fungi > Basidiomycota > Agaricomycetes > Agaricales > Physalacriaceae > Armillaria > Armillaria luteobubalina. The sequence goes on along the minus strand of JAUEPU010000319.1, from coordinate 35,959 downwards.
TTCCGGTGTAGGGGTAGCTCCAGTCGTAGTTGTAGTAGACGTCCGTATCGAGGCGTATCTCGTGGCCCTCGCAATGGCCGCAAGAGCCGCCTGAACAGCATTAGCAGCAGCAGCAGACGCAATTTCCGCCTCAGTAGGTGGGGGTGGGGATTCGCAAGCGGTCGTGAACTGCCAGAACAACCTTCGTCTCGTCTCTATTCATGGTGCTCCCGCAGATGTTTCCTCGCACGTCATCGCCCATCGACACATAATGAATCTCGTACAGACTCGGATAATGATGAGCTATGACTGTATTAGCTTTCGGGATCTCGCCATGTTCAGAGGGGTTATATTTGGATGTTATCTCGCCGTGAACCGTAAGGAACTCCTTAACGTTGCAGGACCAATGAATTGAGACGACGCGCGTTCCGTCCGTAATCCATCGTTCGACCAGGAACGATGTCGGAAATAGGGGAGGTGGAATCCACTACCCACACCCGGGTTAGGCCGATTTTATCACCGGCTGCAAAGAGCTTGGAGTTCCAGGGCGCCCAAGATATGGCCTGTTGGAGATAAGATAATCAATATAGGGTTCAGGGGGACGATAGAGTACTTACAGTGATCGGTGCAGTGTGCTTGATTTCTTGGGATAGCTTTCGCTTCGAAGTCTCCTCGCAGACTCGGGAATGAGATCCCCCGCATTGATCGGTTGGTTGGTCTTTGCATTCCAAACCAAAACATTGCCATCCACATCACCACTGGCGAACATATGGTTGCTGGCGCTGAAATTGTATGCGATCCTAGTGATCATGGCTTTGTGGTATTTGATAACCTTCGATCCCTTCTTCATCTTATCCTTGTCTAACCGTGTATCGTAATGCCTTATGCTGCCTTCAGTGTTGCCTACCGTCACGGGTCCATCCCAAGTAAGAGCAGTAGGCGCCTTCGTCGAAAAGCTGATAAGTTTCTGCATCGTCTCGATATCCCAGATCTCGATCAATCCTGCGCGCGAGGCTATCGCGATCGACTCGACGCCCTCCGAGCCAAACGCACCAATAGCCATAGCGGTAAGCTTGTCATCCTTGACTTTGCACAATTGGGTGGCAACATCGTTGGACGACAGCTTCTTATAGAAGATTCGATTGCGGCGGGGGAAAAACAGGATGTTGTTCTTGGAACACGCCAGGGCCACGGGAGATTGTCGTCGAAGGAGACTGGGGGGTTGAAGTCGATGGTCACGTCGCGTTTCTGGAGGTGATGTTTCGCCGACGCCTCGTGTAATTCTGGTGGGCCAGAAGAACGGAGAGACGAGACAGACTGGCTGCGGGAGAGCGTCGGCGGCACATAGTTTGGGTTCGTTGAATTCAGTTTTTCGCGAAATGTTTTGCTCTCCCAAATTGTTAATTCGGGATGCCGAGTACGAGTCCGGCTTGAAGTAGTACTTCCGTACTGTAGGAATGCTAGTCATTATCATGGCAGACTGAACAATAGAAAACTTACGAGGTCTCAAATGTAGTGAAGGACGCACCGTGTCGAAGCGGGGGTGCAGAAGCCGAAGGACTGGTTAACCGACCGCGAGAAGGCGTCAGTGACAAGTCAGACCATGTGTTTGACGCTGACGCGCGGGCGGGCGGTGGTAGCATCGACGTGGACGCCGTAGGACCGCCTGGAAGGGCGAAAAGACGCGAGGGGACGCTGCGAAACATTCTCGGCCTCTTTCTATCAGCCTCTTCGTCGAACTCTGGACTCGGAGTCCGTCGTCGTTTAAAACCGCTAATAGATTCACCGACATCGAAAGGACGGTGACGAGGAAAAAAGACGCCCCCGCCGAGGACGTCGAAGCAAACGACTCGTCAGCCATGGTTAGTTGGTGGCAGGAGGTAGGAAGACAACAGGTCCCATTCTCGAAGATGAACTTGTGTCGTCTTGTTTGTGCGAGGAGTTTGCAGCAGCCCGCGTGTTGCTCTGAACAATGATTGCCTGTTTTGTCCACACAATACAGTTGCCCCCATGTCTCACCCGTCAAGCTTTAGATACAAAAGCGATGAACATGTTCTATGAAAAGAAGTTGACTCACTACAAATTTTGAAAAAGAGCAGATACAGAATGGTTCGATAATTTCTATAGGCGTCAGGAAATTGCAGTATGGTGGTACAGATGGTTCCTACGATCGGAAGTGAGTGGCTGTTAGCGAGTAAAAGATTGACTTTACAGTAATCTATGTTCTTCGCCTTCAACGCGATGTCTTAGTGCGATGGGTAGTACCCCTTGAACTTCCCTAGAAAATACACCTCAGTATAAAAAAATTTGCATCCGGTACCTGAAAATCGCAGACTCACCGTGAGTTTCGCATAATACTTACGCCCTTCCTTCCTTGGACTTTTGGTCGATATAAGCTTTCCACCTCTGCTTCCGAAGCTCCTCTTCCATTCCCAGGTGCCCAAGATAAAGCTCCCAGGTGTACTCCAAGACTCTTTGCTGGGCTCCTCCCCACAGCAATCGCAAAGCATCTTCATACTCGTACAACTTTGATGAGTAATGCTGTTCATCTGGCATTCCTGTCCCTGAGGTCCACTTCTGCAAGCTGCCGTATCACTCAGCGTATCATAGGGCTATAATAGACATTACTCACAGCGTCTGGCCCTATCTGTCCTACATACCAAAAAGTGAGGTATTCGCCGCCGTTATCATTCCTCTTGGTGCTCCACGAACGAACTGAGATGTACGCTGGCTCCACATTGGGACTGCGTCTCGCACCAGGATTGTGAGGCGGGGCAGGTGCCCGGGTAGCTTTGTACAGCGGAAAGTGCTTGGCCTTGTACCCAGACTGTATTAGCACAATGTGAGCAAATGAACGTTTTCATTGAAGAAAAAGGGGCACCTCCTCGTATGCCTCTCTCACGGCTGCCTCTTCCAACGATTCGCCTATATCCTTCCTTCCTTTAGGTAGAAAATATGTCTTCCGTAGTGAATCATAACAAACAACAATCTTATGCGACGACGGCTGGATGATAACCATTCCTGAGCCCACCATAAAGTCGCACGCCGCCCATCCACTATCAGGAATCTCTGGAGAGCTCCATTTAGAGAATACTCGTGGTGCTGGTGGCTGCGGTGTAGAAAGCGATACTGCTCGTTTCCTTCCCTGTCGCTTGCCGTGGGATCCATGACTCATCACCGTAAGAAGTGAAGTTACACATTCCATCAAAAGTTGAGAAGATCACATGCCGATAAAGTTAAATGAAGGAGGGAGGAGAGAATTTGAGGACCAGTACCTCCACCGCGTCTTAGTAGGGTACCTATTGCCGTTAACGAAATGCAGAGGGAAACGAAGAAGAAAAAGGATGGAAAGAGCACAGCCACGTCGATACGCGACAGGCGCAGGTCGTCGCTTTAGTAACCGATCTGAACAATCATCGGTTGGATTTATTCAATACAAGGAATAACGATAATTAATATCGTTACTGGTCGTCAGTCATTACATGTCGTCAAAACATACAAGTCATAATCCATCATTACAACACCGTCGTAGAAATTCCAAGGGAAAGGACGAGAAGAAGGATTGCGTGCAACCCGGCAAGAGAGACAGGTATAGCGCCGGGTATCGCTGCACTTGAGCTCGTCGACGTACTTGCTGAGCTCGTGGAAGAAGCGCTGACCGTCCACCTCACCGTTCGACTCTGATACGTTGCCCAATAATGTACTTTCCAATGCGCAGACCTTTCTCATTCCAGAGACAATACTGGGCAGGTCATTGCCTTCTAGGACGTCTGTCTGGTTCGTTGCCTGGAAGCTACGGACACGAAATGAGAATTACGACGAACTCAATGGCAGGTAAGGTGCATACCAGTCGACACATTGAGGGAAAACAGACTGGAAAGTCTCTGTACAGGCGCATTGGATAACATTGACAAAGGCTCCGGGATTAAATATAATCTGAAGTGATATTATTGTAGCCCTTCTGCCAAATCGAACACCGTACCATGGAAAAGTTTGCTAGAACGGGTGCAGCCTCCGCACAGTTTTGAATACTCGAATAATTCTGTCGATGCAGAGGTCAGTATGACAGCACGGCCACCTATTTCATCCAAAGACAGGAGTCCACTATTCCCCCCGGGACCGCAAGCCTGCAAAATTCTCTTACCTGTTCGCAGATTGGACATGAAGCAGGCGAATCAGGAAAATACGGAGTTGTTCGGTGGACCAGAGCCTGGGAACGGCTCGACAGGCCAGCAGGGAAAGGGGATCCCTCTGCTACGAGAACGAGACCAAGAAGCAGTATATGGAATGTCGTAAATTGCATCATAATGTAGGTCGTAATTGAGTGTCTCTAGCAGGGAATCGTGCTGGCCGTCCTGTGCGGTGGTGACGGTAGGGTGGAACGATGAGAAATCGGATTCACACAATGATCAAAAATGACATTGGCAAGCCGGACCTCACCGGACCGAAATGACGCACGAGTAATGTATTTTCCAGTTTTACACGCCTATCAACCAGCTCAATTTCGCATGGGTGATAAATTTTCATAAATGTATTGTGAGAGCACGAGAATATATAAGTGGAGGTTAACTTGAGGAAAGGGGGGTAGACGCTAGCTTGAAGACTGAAGCACTCTAAAAGAATCATTCTTCTTTAAGTTCCTGACTCTCCTCCTCCAAAATCTCCATCTCCCGGGCCTCCATAGCACGAGTCAAATCATTCAGAGTATGATCTGCCCAAAAATTGATGGCCCACGCGTCATGCCTCTGGACAGTGTCAAAGTCTCCGTATTCCTCCAACATCTCCACATATCCCTGAAGGTTTGGCTTGCTTCCATAGTGGATAGATGGGTATTGGACTCCACCGTTCTTCAGCAACGTTAAATTCACCTGTGTAATAAGCAGTAAGGTGACCACAGGTGTGCGCGCAACAGAAATCATAACGTACCTCGTTGCAAATCTCGAACGGAGTCGGCCTCTTGATGGACATTAGGTCCTTATCAAGAGAGTCCATAACGAGTCTGAAGTCCAAATTCACCATAGTGATATTATCCAGGGTGTACCAGACCTCGTGGAAACTCTCCGAATCTTGTCCTTCATCGTGACTGAGAATAAGGGGCCTACTGTGCATAGCTTGGATCACCTTCTCGATCTCAGATGAGTCAACTCTGGAAGTCTCGATCACAGCATGGATCTTGTCAAGCTCCTGGTTCATGAGCGCAAGCTGTTCTTTGAAAACACCACAAGAGGTCTTCATCTGCATGTGCAGTTCGACGTAGTTCCAAGTGCTCCAAGATTTCCATAGCTTCTCAAGGGCGAGGTCTACGTGTCGAAGCTGAAAATTACATTAAAAGATATATCAATATATATGAAAGAGAAAGTTGCGTACCTGCAACGCAATGCTTATCATCACATAGAAGCCAGTACTACGAAGAGCCACTGTATGGGAGAAAATGTCGCGTGCATCAATGCCCAGACGATACCAGACATCAAGAAGACCGCCTTGCAAATCCTGGTCGCTTGAAGCAACTTCATCTGACCATACCTCGATATCGGTGATAACTTGTTCCACTGCGAGCAAGGCGCGATTCTTAGAAAGAGTCTTCAAGGACTTTGATAAGAGCACAACGCCACGAACGTCTTCTTCCAAGAACGTCGTCAAGTTCGTCGTGCGATAGAACATGTCTTGTGAAGTCTCGTCGGGAAAGGTGGGGTTCCAAGGCAAAGTGGCGTCGTCAACAGCGGGAGCATGAAACTCCTTGGGACATTCGATTAGACTGCCGGGCATTCAGAATGACGACATTCAGTACCGCGAGCAGAAAGAAGGCGAGTAGGCAGATCAGGCAGAGTCTGACCAAGAAGACTATCTGATACCAGATGAATCGCCGAGGAGAGATCGGAGCTGGAGAAGCTAGCTCGGAGTCAGAGGGTGGAGACTTTTCGGGGCGAAGACATGAGTTGAGAGGGGATGGATGAGATGCAGTTGAGAGGCGCTGAAGACAGGGCTTTATAATAGGAGGGGATGATCCCGGCGTAATAAAGCACAACGTGTGGATATACAACAAGAGGACTTGATGAGAGGATACCTCGATCTTTCTCACGTTGTCAAGGCAGAGGACAAGAATCGGGAGCGCTTAGCGCAGTGGTGGGAAAGGTTTGAGAAGAACAAAACGCGTCAGTGATGGAAGCATCCTAGTCGTGAGAGAATAATAATCAAAACCTTGCTGGTCCTGCCTCCTTCATTCATGCCAGCTTATACCAAGATCTGTTCCGCTATGGGAGCATTCAATTGGTGAAAGCTATTCCGCCCATGACGGCTAAGCTCAAGGATGAACTTTGTATGATGGTAATATTATCAATCACCAGGCAGTTGCCGAACCCACTGTGGTCGGCTCCGTCACATCGGATGTGAGAGTGGGACCGGAGAAATCGAGTTCCTTCAGTCCCACATGTGCCGCTGAAATAGGACAAGTCATACTGGGTGTTACTCAGTCTCACTGGCGCTACTATTATATTCATATCCCTAAATCCGACACTTCTGCTAAGTTCTGCCCCAGATTGCGACCCGGTCCACAGTTATCTCAAGTTTTTCAACGCTAAGTCAGTGAGCGTCGCTGGAATCAGTAAATTTCCCCTCATGTGTGATATTCACTGGAAATATTGATGTTGTTGATACACTAAATCACTGAGATAGTCCAATCCATCGCCTGGATCCAGAGTTCATGGAGGTTCGAAGTTTGAGGCATCTGTGGCGAATCTTGTGTGAGTCGTGAGCGGGACAAAAACTGTGCGACTCGGAGGGCGCGACTGAAGGATTCAGGGTTACTGGAAAACTCGACTCGTACTGACGGACTCGATCAAGAAACTCCAATCCCACTCATATTGCTTAGGTACTATATACTCGTGCAGACATTCCGGGACGTCTTTATCGCGGTTGTAATGATCCAGACTCTGTCTAGGCAAGAGGACAAGTGTTTTATCTGTATTGTGATTTGTGCGTGGACGTGAGAAATGGTAAGACAATCGCGGGTATTGGTCTCCTCGTTCCATCCTTTAAGTTTGGGGGTTCTATTTGACCTCCTTGCATCAGGCCGCATTTGTTAACTTTCCAGATTAACTTCTTGGCGGTGGAGGTGTCCCTTTACATGTGTAATTTTATCTGAAATTCGAACATTTGCAGTGCAGACCCCTTCCTGCTCTGAATCGTTGGGAGCGAAGATATTGTCTGCCCAATGGAATTCCAAAAAATGGAAGGTGGATTCGACGTGCTCAGCATTCTACCCTCGCCTTACGCTGCCGAGCTATTTCTTTAACCCGACCTTGCGTCATCAGCGACGGAATGCATGCTTCTAATATGTCCGCCTCGGCGCTCCTCCCTCGGGTAAAACTGACATTACGTCCTTGCCCGTGGGGTTTCGAAGTTGATACGGGGGATCGGCACGCCTCAAATTGAAATACCCCCATGGGCTGAGCTGTCAATTACTCGTGAAGGTACGTTGAAATGTTGATATGCAGCCTTTCTCGGCAATTGTTCTAGTACTCGTGACTGGTAGAAATATGAGCCATCGAAGCGAAGACGCTTGGAAGTTGGGGGTCCTTTTGAAAGCGGACCTTAGTCGTGCGTAATGCCTGAACGTTGCTCCGGGGGCCCGAAGCGGTAGCCGCCGCTTCCGTGTGAAAAGATGTTGCCCAATTGGGAGAGCGTCGGCATCGGCACGGCTGGCTGTTCTGAGACCAATACCACTACTGTACTCAGCCTTATACTCGGGAATTTTTCTGGCTTGCGACACCCTTCTATTCCCATTTCTTTATTAGAGCTCCGAGCATTTTCCAAGCTTTCGCTGCGTTCCGTGTTTTTAGACAAGTCCGTCAGTGGCGATAGAGATCTAGACCGCTGATGTTCATCAAACTTTTATTTGCCAGTAGACGCTCTGCATTTCCCCCCTCGTCCTCTGCACCCAGTGAGTCTTCCTTTGCTACTCGGGGGTGTATTTTATCGAACCGGCGTGTCCTGGAAGCTCTCCCCGAGGGAGGAATTGCGTGCGGCATTGCTCTGCCGCTCGTGCCGCCTCCGTTTGGCGAGCGGTACCTGACACGCTCGGCATCATTCCGACGCCTCAGGTTTGATCCCAGAATTAAAAATTGGGAATGTAGGCTGCCGTCGTATTTAACCAGCGCACTCGGGTTTCGTGCTCACACTACCAACCATGAGGGTCACCTCCTCCCTACGAAATGTCTCCCCTTCAGTCTCGTCCGCGCTGAAGGAGCGTGTTCGCAGGCCTTCATACCTCAAGAAACTGGCCCAGCCTGCGGACCTAGCTCCTCTGTTCCAGGTCCGTTGTCCTCCGGGTTGTACTCGCTGTCGATGTTTTGACTGACGTGTAAATTCTGTCCTGCAGAACGATGACTACGTATGTTTCCCAGCTCTTACCTCGGTATACCGCTAACGACACGTCGGGATACACAGATTGGCTGGTCCGGTTTTACCGGTGTCGGTTATCCCAAGGGCGTTCCAACGGTACGTCGTCATCGTGCATGATGTCGGAAGACTGATAGATTATGGTTATTTCCGCTCAACAGGCTATCGCCGACCATATCGAGTCCAACAACCTCCAAGCTGATCCCGCGACCAAGAAAAAGTTCAATCTCTTCGTCGGTGCGTCTGTAGGACCAGAGGTCGAGGATAGATGGGCACGTCTTGATATGTACGTTTTGTATATCTTCCACCCATTCTTTTCTTCTAACGCTGTTTAGGATCGAGCGCCGCTACCCACATCAAGTTGGCAAGGAAATTGCCAAGGGCATCAATACGGGGAGAATCACCTTCGCGGACAAGCATCTTTCAAGTATGTTCCGCGATTCAATTTAGTACGGCACCGGATTAAACACGTGGATCAGTGTTTCCCCAGGATTTGACCTATGGCTACTACAAGCCTGAAGAAGAAACACGGAGACCCGTCGAAACCGCTCAACTGGGCCATCGTCGAGGCCACTGCTGTCCTAGAAGATGGATCAATTGTACCAGGTGAGTGATTACCCCACATTTGATGGCCCTGCTGGTTCTGATCCCCATCCACAAGGTGCATCCGTTGGGCCACGCCCGAAATTTTGCAGTCCGCAGAAAAAATCATCATCGAAGTCAACACTCTCATTCCTAACCTCGAGGGTCTCCATGATATCAACCAGTCCTTCATTCCCCCACACCGTCAACCATACGTGAGTCCTTTCCCTGATGTTTTTGTATCACGACGACGAAAACATCAATTTGTCTAGCTTATCACCCACCCGTCCGACCGTATCGGAACTACGTCTATTCCCGTGGACCCAGAGCGTGTTGTCGCCATCATTGAGAGCAGGCAGCCCGATAACACGAGTAGTAACACTCCGGAGGTCAGTTTACCAAGACATCTCTTATCGCCGCATACTGACGCGAGGACTAGAATGAGGACAGCAAGGCCATTGCCCGTCACCTGATCGAGTTTTTATCAGACGAGGTCTCGGCAGGCCGACTTCCCAAGTCTCTGCTACCCTTACAGTCGGTATCGGAAACGTGGCTAACTCCATCATCGGAGGACTTGCAGATGGTCCGTTCGACCGGGTGCAGGTCTGGACTGAGGTTTTGCAGGGTACACATATCGCTACTGGGACGGTGATTAAAAAGTTGACGTTGTGGCTCACCAGATACCTTCATCCGTTCTTCGATTCTGGAAAGCTCGACTTCGCTACCGCCACCCTCTAATCCGATTCAGCCCCGAAGGGTGAGCGCTTTCATCTGCGGCCAGATGTGTTTGGAGCGCTCATCCGTTTTCTTTCGCAGCTTTGACCACTTCTATGCTCACTGGGCCGAATACAAGGATCGTCTCCTCCTTCGTTCGCAGCAGGTTGCCAACTCTCCCGAGCTGATTCGACGACTTGGTGTTATTGCCATGAACACCCCTTGGAAGTTGACATCGTAGGCCGTTCTTTCTAACGTCATATCTTCTGCTCATCGTGTCCGCCCGCAGTACGCCCATGCTAACTCCACCAACGCCTTGGGATCTAGGTGAGAACCCCGTCCATTTTTTGGGCGCGTCTCGAGCTGACGGGTTTCTTGTCGTTAGGATGTTGAACGGTCTCGGAGGATCTGCTGACTTCTTGAGGAACGCCAAGCTCTCTATCATGCACACACCTTCGAGGTAAGCCCCGCTGCGTGTCCGAAGTCCGATTAGTATTGACTCGATGATTCTGTAGCCGACCAACCAAGACGGACCCCACCGGTATCAGCTGCATTGTTCCGTTCTCTTCGCATGTAGACCAGACTGGTGAGAATTCCACGTGTGCGTACGCGTCGTAGCGGGGAACTGAATGTGTATAGAACATGACCTGGACGTTGTCGTCACTGAGCAGGGTCTCGCTGACCTGCGTGGTCTCTCTCCCCGTGAACGGGCCCCTCTAATCATCGAGAAGTGTGCCCACCCTGACTACAAGGATCTGCTTCATGAGTATTATGACCGCTCTCTGCACGAGTGCATGAAGAGAGGTGCTGGACACGAACCCCATATGCTCAGGGTAAGACCATCCCATTATGTTGTGCTTTTATGTGCTTATCGTGTTTTCTTTCCCTTTTTACAGAACGCGTTCAAAGTAAGTTCTTCCTTCCCCCGAAAAAAGCTTGAGTTAACCTGTCGCGTTATTTAGTTCCACACCAACTTCATGGAGCACGGAACGATGAAGGTGAAGGGATGGGATTAAAACGTATGGTGTGTCGTGAATTATATACCTCATCGTGATAGCGTGTTAAAAATTAAAATAAATAAACATTTGTACACATTCTATCAGGGCGTGTCGTTTTAAGTTTCGACGGGCTCGAATACATTTATGCTCCATGTTCGCGCCGCAGGATTTTGAAGCATCGCTTTTTGTCATTAAGCTTGTGGTGGCAGTGCAAGGACAGTAAAATAATAATAAGAAAAAATAGAAAAATAAATCGAGTAATATTTGCCCGGCGCGCCAAATTGTTCCTTGCCTTTCACGCTCATCATTGCTCGTCGCGACATATGAATATCTCTGCCCCCGAACGCGAATATCATGGTCGATGCTAGCTTTCTCCCTACATTATCGTCGCTGGACGTCGACCGCGCCACCCAAGTTTGTACTTTCGAAATTCATTTGATGTGGCTCTCGGAACCCTGACCGGTATTATTCAAGTTGATTCTCCAGGCGTACGGACAGCCCAACTCTTTTCTACCACCAGATGAACTTAGGCTGCGCCAGCAAGAGCTTTTTGAGATACAAAAGCGCCCGGAAGCCTGGGGCCCTTGTCCTTCCTTTGCTGAACCATGAAGACCCGAATGTTCAATTTTTTGGTGCTCACACCGTACAAGTGAAGATTGCGCGCGATTGGTGAGTGAATACTCTAACTTGAGACGATCCAGGACCGTGATAGATTGTAGGTTGTCTTTTCCAGAGGACCAGGCCGTACCACTCCGCGATCTGCTCACTCAACTAACCGCGCACTCGATCGTTATTGGAAGAATAATGTTATTCTTCGGAAGCTCTTCGTCTCTGTACATCACGCCTCTTCTACTCCCCCTCATCTCTCCGTCTAATGGCTATCTCGACAGCTGTGTTCTTTAGCGCTAAAACTAGCCCCGCAACACCCTACACAATGGCCGGATTGGATCTTGTCCTGTGTTACTGCCTTCTCTGGAAGCGGTGCCCAGACAGGCCCTATCCTCGATTTTCTCAGTATTGTGGCGGAAGAGGTCAGCACGGCGGATCTACTCGGTCCGAATAAGTACGTAGGTAACGCTACTTTCTGCTCGTTCTCACGCGCGTTCTAGGACGAGGATGGTCGATACTATGAAAGATGGCAGTCAGATAGTTCTGCAAGCCATCAGATCGTCGCTAGATCGCTCGTCCGCTGTTCCGGCCAACCAAGTCTTGTCGGCTATGAAATGCTTTCAGTCATGGCTATTGTATCTCGGTGCCGCAGACGTGATCGCCATCATACCTCTTCTTCTTCTCTTTCTTAATCCTGAAGATGACACGCTCTTCATCGCGGCATCAGCTACCCTTCAAGAGATCATGTCCTCTTCCCCACTATCAAACGGACAATTGGGCACGGGAGTCAAGACTCTGGCCCAACCTCTTCTTCTGTGGCTGGATAGCAAGGGTAGTATCATCGTCGAGAACACCTTAAGGAGTGGCCTGGTCGACGAAGTCTCGCATTCATTATGCAAGCTTCTAGCAGAACTTGGTGATCACTCGACGCCATACTTTGCCCGCAGTATCGCTTCCAAGGCACGGGTAGATCCTCTTGAAGCCTACCAGAGCGTCGTCCCAAACCCGTCTGCGAAAACAAAAGGCCAGCTTACGCAAAGATATCTTCGCGTTATGCTTGATTATACCGGTCTATCTGGATACTTCGGGGCGGATGAGGAGACTAGCGAACTGACTCTCGGGTTCTGGTATATGCTTCAGGAAGCGCTTTGGGATCTCAGTGCTGACGATGGACGGGAAATGAATGACGGTGATCCTAATGTGATTGCCAAAGCTGTCTACGTAGAATTGGTCAAGATACTGCGCAGGAAAACGACGTTTCCCCCACGTGGTCACGGATGGTCGAAAGGTATGACTTATATAATGCTATCATCTCCGCGTGTTGATGTCTAGGTAGACCAAATAATCAGATTTCAGACGTAAGTCGTTTTGCCGGTCCAGGGCTCAATGCTGATCCCTCCTTAGTTATCGGCGGGACATCGGAGACACGTTAATCAATGCGTGGGTGCGGTGCATTTCTATGCGATAATTTCCGCTTATCGGTCTTTAGGTACTATGTCATTCGAGATGAGATGCTAATCTACTTCGTGGATAGCCTGATACAGGAGCTTTCAAATCGATCAGATCCTAATCAAGGCTGGGAGGTGGGCCTATTTTACCACGCACAACTTACAATCCTCAACTTCTTTGTTGAGTAGGAAATAGAATCAACGCTTCACTGCCTATCATCTCTCCAAGAGGCCCTAGACTACGACAAGGCGCCCGACTTGGCCCGGCTTTTCAACCCCGAGGTTATAGGCCGATTGCCGTCTGCAGGACGTAGTCGCGTCCGGTTAACAACATTAAATCTTTTAGGTCAGCGTCGAATGCTAGAAATCAAACGAACCGACTTGACGCGACTCTTATAGGAACCTACTCGTCTTGGTTTGCTCATGAGTCTCCTCAGCAGGAAAAGATCTTATCTGGTCCTTCAAAACTGGACATGCTATTGTCGGCCGTAGGATATGTAGTTGCTGCTCTACCCGAGCCGACCTTGTCTGTACAAGCTGCCCTTGCCTTGCGCAACTTGTGTGATGCCAACAGAAAACTGCTCGCGCCTCAGATTGGGGCATTCGCGGAGTTACACGCAGGCTTGGCCCGAGTGCCGGTACGTGGAGTTTTGAACCACGGGGGATAAAATTTTCACATTAGAGTTCATAGGATGCAGAAAAGAGCAAGGTGCTACAATCTATTGCAAGCGTCATTGAGGCCCTGCCGCCGGCACAGCAGATTCCTCCCATCGAAGTAAGATCACCTTCTCTATCCCTTGATAGATTTTTCAATGGGCCCTTAGGCTATGGCTACACCTATCGTACAAAAACTGATGGACATTCTCAATAGCCCCACTACGGTAGGTGATGGGTTATATTTTAATCTTTTGACTGACGTCTCTCAGCTTCCTCCTGAAGCGCGGAGTTTAGCCATCCTTCAGCTAGAGACGTTAGCTGGAATCTCTAAGGGTCTGACCCGTGCTACAGATGATCTGTTAGACCTGAACGAGGAATCGGAGGTGCAGCAAATCTTAGAACAAGTAAACTTAGCTAGAAGGGATGACCGGATGGCCAGGCTACGTGAGGCCATTCTTGCTGCTATCAGCCGCTGCGTGGAAGCTACAGGACAAGATGTTGGTGTTGGACAGGTAGGTCGTATTGTACTTCTTCGCCGCGCGCTTAGCAACAGTTCTCAGGCTATCAACGAACTGGTCAAATCTATAACTTCACTTGCATCCGACGCCACGATCATATCTTTACCACCTGCACCTTTGTTGTCTTTAGTTTGCATGGCCGCAGAACGACAGCTTACTGCGTCCTGGCTGGCGCTTGCAACCATGCTATTTGCTCAAATGAATCCGCCTCCACCGATGCCTCTAACAGGGGACGAGGACGGTCTGTTGAAGCGTAGAGAAGCGGAACTTGAACGGCAACGTGCAGAGGAAGAAGAACGGGCAAAGGCTGTCGTCATAGAAGTGTTGCCTATTCTACTGAATGTCTCGTTGTCGTTCATGGCAGCACCCGGAGCCATGGAGAATGTGGGTGTCTTCGACCCTAGGACAGCGAAACAACGTGCTGATAAGATTGCGTTAGAATCCTGATATCGTTCAAGAATTTTTCAACTGCATGGACAGAGTTGGTCACACCGGATGATATTATTGTTTTTACGTTGATGACGTTGGTTTCTGTAGGTTGCACAAGATTTCACAGCCACGTTGTATCATTTACCACCGGGTGCACTGGATGCTCTCATGCAATGTTCTGTTCGCGCTATGGCATTGCAGGAGCGTTATTCTTTGATTGCTGCTTGCAATTTTTTGGTATGCTCGGTTATAGATATATCCTGTTCGGCTTTAATTTCTGATCATCTAAATGTGCAGAGCAACCTTATTCATCGGTCTTGCGTTTACCCTGCGTTGGAAGCTCAGCGGACGCAATTGATAAGCGGGCATGGCCGAGACATAATGCGAGCAGTGCTGTTCGGACTTGCTGGCGTGTCTCCAAGGAGTGCAACGCCCAATCTCGTGGAGATGCTGTCGACCTTACTGGTCAGATGCGTCGAGGAGTCACGAGTATGGCTTAAGGAGATTCTATTTGATGTCCGTCATTCAATTTCCGTCGTTGTAATAGCAACTCACCCTCATATTGTAATAGGCTGACTTTTTACCATCGAAGGCGGGCCCCGCTATCAAAGAGACCTTCGTTAAAACCGTGTTGGGGTTAGTGCTCGAGCTCTTCTCAGGGGTGCTTCCTTCTCATGTTTGTCCTTGACAGATCTAGGTCAATAAAGCGAACTCGCGAGGCCGCGAATCAATTCGCTCTGGTCGCGCGGGGTTTAGAGGGAACTAGTTTCGGCTATGCATCGGTTTCCATGTAAGAGTAAGAAGTAGGCTTTTCTGATTTGTATCTTGTAGCGGTGGCTTACCGAGTATATCAGTTATTTATGCGATAGAATAACATGTAGGAAGATAATAAAGCTTTGAAATCTGACCGCCCCGTGCATTAGATTACGTTTATGTTTGACGTACGGTATGGGTACGACAACTAGCGCCCATGATCCTGAAAGGAATGTCGAATTTCCTGGTCACTTCTTCCGGATAAGATACACAGAGTCACCCGAAAGCTTCCATGCGCTTCCGTGCAGTCCCATTCCGTCCTCGTCATGCCCAATAGGACCTGGATCTGACGTTATCGGCATCGATGATGACTGGCCTTCTGTTACTGTTCCTCGCGAGCCGGTAAAATGAATCCCAGGCAACATGTGTTCTTCAAGCACTATCTCTGAGTTGCAGCATTATAGAACGGACCCTGAAATCATCATTTTGAAACATGCCTGGGTCAGTGATTCGATTTATGTGATATGTTAGGTGTTTATAAAATTACATGTCAAGTCCAGGTCATGCACTTGCCCCGCTCCTTGATTCCCCACCATCATCTCTAGATATGTCTACATCCTCGACGGTCAACATGGGCATCGCCATTTACCACCTAGTTGACAAGGCCAGTAAAACCGCGTCTTACCAATGGAACCTCGTTCTCTCCACTGGCTCATTCGACGCCCGCGATGTCCGTGTCTACACTATCTCCAACACTAAAGACAAAGGGCGCACCACGTGTCCATGGTATCTCGACCACCGAATAGCCACTCTCCTTCAGTCCTCCGCCCTTCAGGGTGTCTTCCAAATCCCCTTGATTGTTCCATTGACATTGACGGCGCTCGACGAATTCATTCGCCAGTTCTCATCAATGCGGGATGGGTACAACACGAGGGGGCGAGGTTGGGATACCACAACGTACACCGTCCGCATTCTAGACAGCCTGCACGAGGCTGGCTGTATCAGACTGCCATGCAGGGTGGAAGAGTTGGTGCCGCACGTCGAACATAGAGCCACTCGACTGGAGTCGATGAAGGAGCAACCTGGTTACGGAGGCATGAAATTAGCGATACTCCCGTTATGATGGCCGAAGAACACAGATGGGGCGTGGGTACCATTACGGTGTGGCACGGGAGGCGTCTGTCGATGACAAATCCGAGAGCTTGGGAACTTTAGGAGGTCACAATCGTCAAGGTGGAAGTCGGGTTGGTTAGAGCTTAGATCGCTAGGGGCGCGACAAACAAAAGGCTGTCGGTTCGAGTTGTATTATTTTTTTTTCGCTATGGTCTCGTTTTCATTTTCCTCTGTTGCTGTGTATCTGTTGTCTTTGTACTTCGATTTGGGACCCTGGGTCATGCGCAGTTACTATCCATTGCGCGATCGCCACCGTTCGTTATGCGTGGTCGTATTCATAGAAATAGTGGGACGTATCAGAATATGTAGTAAAAATGGTCATCACATCCTACGATAGAGATTACATGATCCCGATGTGTACTTCAAAAGGAAGAGTCCCTCAGCCATAAAGCGTGGGGCATGGACTCACCCGAGTTCTCTGACTGACCACGAAAGTAAATTACCGTTCGCGGACCTCAGTAGGCGGCAATCTTTACTGAACAACACATCTAGAGAGCAAGCTCAGTATGGACAGACGATCATGTAAAAACAAATGGAAACGAATACCTCAGTCCTGAGATCTACTCCGAAGTATCCGAAGATGGGTATCTTTTGGGCGAAAGTCAGAGAGGGACAGGGACGCAGAAGTCTTGATGAGGATATCAGGATACGGATCATCGAACGGAACAAACTAATGACCAGGCTTAGGGCCGTCTTTGTCCTCTTTTCTTTCCGTAGCTGACGAAGGAGCGCATTATGCTGAAAGGCGCAAAAACTGAGAATAGCGGTTCAAGTCATATAAATAAATATTGCCCACCTGGTTTAAGGAATCCATAAGGAAACATCACACAAGCAAGGAAATGATAGGGTTTGCACCTCAAGGCGCCTCATCTTCCGTAAGAGTACGCCGCCTCTGCCAGCCTAGATCATGCACCGGAGCTGAAGGTCGGGTCATTATATCGTTTTACTTCCTCTTGGAAGCCGATAAGGTTTCGGCGTCTAGATAAAGAAGGAACTTCGAAGTAGGTGCGTGTCGTCCGCGAACATAAAACTTGTGGCTATCGGTGTGTTTGCCGTTGTCAATCCGGATAGAAAATTTCACTACACTCCACGATTGCCCCGAACGTCGCACAACGGCGGCGATCAAGAGTCTGTGGGATAGGAAGGGCTCGCGGGACCGTATGGAAAAGCTCGTAATTGTAAAGTTCCCCTCAGCTGCGATCATCTCTTCTAGACAAGATGGAGTATCATGAGCCACTACGCGATGTTCCTGTGGCGTACAAGCGAGAAAGGTCTAGTTTCTTGTTCTCCGCAATCGCAGAAGGCCGGTGAATTTTTAAAACATTCCGCTTGGGTAAAAGAGAAAACGAAACGAGCAAGTCTGTCAGGCCGTTGGTTATTGGATAAAGGGCTCGAAGTAGATTCGGCGAAGAAGCAGAGCCAAGACTAAAAGGAGAAGAACAGAAGTCGAACCTGCAAAAAACACGTCTGTTTATCAAGAAGTATTCTCAGCATCGGGTAACAAGTATGATCACTGAGCGACCTGTCGCAACAGGTAGAGCAAACAAGGAAGATATCAACATTATATCATTATCATGCCTATAAAAGAGCATTACGTTACAACATCGTGAGCAACAAGTCACTTACTCATGTACTTGTTGCAGTCATCGACCATGCCTCGCTCCTGGCTGAGGTTGAACCGTTGAAGCCGTAATAGTCCGGGCCGCATACGCCGCTGACGTGTCAATCTGATTCTCCGAAGGAAACTCCGACTGCACGTTTGTTCTGCTTATGCTCGATATCGAGTACGAGGTCAGCTTGCTCCCAGATATAAGTCTTTATGCTACATCATATCATAGGCTGTGTCCGGTTTCTTCTCCCAGGATGCGGTCGATGCCGATCCTGTGGCAATAGGCGCTGTTCCCCCTCGCTTTGGCTTACTCGACGCGTCTCCTGAGAGATGGGAGACATTCAAATCTGCTGTCAAGAAGTTAAATAATGACTCTGCTAGTGGCGTATCCTATAAAGTATTTTTTCTTGGACGTCATGGTGAGGGTTATCGTAAGTCCAACGAACTTCTCTGCTGAGCCGCTCTGATGTACATCGATAGACAACGTTGCGGAAACCAAGTACGGAACTGAAGCCTGGGATGAGTGAGTATTAGGGTTTGTCAGATGACATGCTCAATTCCCATAGTTTTTCATAGCTATTGGTCGAAACTCGATGGCGACGGTGAACTTACGTGGGGTCGTATGTTCATACGTGTTACGAAGCGCATGCCTTCTGTTAAACGATCCTGTTATAGCTGATCCTTTGTTGACCCTCCTCGGCGAATCCCAAGCGAACGATGCCCGTGGAAAATGGGAGACGGAACTACATCATGGCATACCTCTCCCCGAGAAGGCTTTCAGCAGCCCCTTGCAACGCGCCATGCGGACATACCTACTCACGTTTGATGGAATCGCCGTCGCTTCTAAGCCTATGGTCCTCGAGGTGTGTTCATTTCACTGTCTTCATATCCTCTTTTCTATAACCTTCTTCCAACAGAACTGTCGGGAAGAATACGGAGTCCACACCTGCGATAAACGGCACCCGTTATCTTGGATTCAATTCAATTACCCACAACTTCTTGTGGAAGAGGGTTTTACCGAGCAGGATGTTTTGTGGAAACTTGACACGAGGGAAACCAAGACGGAAGTCAACGCCCGAGCTAAACAGGTATTGGACAGAATATTTACTCTGGAGAGTAGTGCATGTAAGTGCTGATATAGATACCGCTGCTGGTGGGCGACACTGATTATGCAATTCGCAACAGATATATCCATCACCGCTCACGGTGGAATCATCAACGGTCTATTGGCATGTATCGGTAGGAACACTTATTCCCTCCCAACAGGAGGTCAGCACCCCCTTTATGCCTCGTCTCATTAATCATTAAGTCCAAGATAGGTGTACTCCCTGTCGTCGTTAAAGGCATCCGACGAGAACAAAATTAGAACTTGTATTAAACCCATATTCTCAGCAATTCATTGATCTATGCAGGCAACCCTGCGGCTATCTGAGCCCTTACGGTCAGGAATCGGAAATCGCACGCGCGAATACCCATTCTTCTGGACTTCCTTTGCAAGGACCACAGTGGGTTGTTTGATCTCACGAAGAGGAGAAAGTCACAGGAAGTTATTGAAGGTTTGCCGAACTACCACACTGAACTCTGAATGCGAACACGGTCTTTCCTCGAAAACAGATTATCACCCAGCTATACGCCTGCGATGAGGTATAGAGTCCTTTTACAGATGCCTACCGCAATGAGCGGGAGTGGAGAACGCCATACGGCCCAGAATTTAGGATCAGCAATGTATAGAGAAAACTACTGAATGGGCCCCTGCAGAATGTAACGGTATTCAGGTCTGTTATGTATTAGCGCCTTTACCCACAGCATGTTCGGCACAAGACTCCAGTGCCTATGTGATGTATACCGGTCACTAGGGCAGACTGAGGTATCCAAGAATCAGAACGCTGCAAACAAGAATAGAGCGGTAAACTCTGGAATTGAACAGTCTCGGTGTGTCTCTATTGCAGTCTTGTGTATGAGGATTCACCATTGTTTACAGGATCCCTTGTTACGTGGGGCATAAGAGGTATGGAAAGACTCTGCTCCTTGCCTCACCCGTCTCGACATCAGCTCCAGGTCGTGCCCAGCCCGAAGGTGAATATTGGGCCCCACATTTAATGCTATGCGGCTAGAGAATCGTTTCAAGGTCGGCAATACTTAGACAACCTGCTGAATGATGCCCTGACCATAAGGTAGGCAACAGCCGTTATGATAGCTTTGAAACTAGAGAAGATCGGTAACCCCAATTATGAATTTCAAGACTGGGCTTTGAGAATTGAGGATCAATTAGGGCTGTGAGGTCTAAATTGGAGGCGTGGTAAGGTCCGATCCGTTATATGAAGGTGGCCCGCCTTTGAAGAAATCTTCGGTCCCGAATTATGGACACGGTATCGCTATAGAGCGGGACATTGTAACTTACCATGACTGACAATCATTGTTGAGTAACACCAATACGTTGCCCCGTGTCGGAGTTCTTATTGCCTGGCTATCTTCATTTCTTAGCCTTGAAGTCATCGCTATGCTTATAGAATGAATGTACGGAATCCCTCCGATTATCAATTATCAGGGGAACTCAGCAGTGCGATTGGCTGTTCTTATACACATTCCAGGACCGGATAAGCATAAAAATGAGCGTCTGGGAGGCTGTAGATAATTAACTCTCATTCTGTGGCACAATGGCTAACGATTCTGCGGAGGATGGATTCACTGGCTTGTACCTAGGAAATTTGATTCCCCTCCATGTCGTCCGTGAGCTTCTTCCCGCTGGAATTTCGAGCTCAGCTGATTGTGTTACCTGACAGTCGTTGGGCTTACGTGGATCGTACACGACTACTGCAAGCGTTCCTTTTTTTTAGTAGCATACACTGCTCTGAAAATTAGCAAAGTTGTAACGTTAGAAGATGAGGTGGGTGCAGTAATTTCTTAGCTTCAGGTTCCGTTTTTTATACGATCTTCCCAGATACGTTACATCTGGGTAAGACTCGCCTGCATTATCGGTGACTTTGCCCATGAATTTGATTGACTACCCGCAGCCACAGAAACGAAACATAGGGAAAATCATGTTCTTATGGGTGCGCTACGAATCTGCCCTTCACCGCGGAAATCTATCGATGCTGATGATTTCCAGATTCGGTACTACAGTATCTCGTTGCTCGTCTTTGATGCTCTTCAGATACATCTTTTTTCCATCCGCGGAGTACCCTCCGGCCACCTGTAAGCTCTTCTATTGCCTAGTAACAATGACACATTATCACTTCGAAGTAGATGCGTGGCCGTGGATGCTATTACCCGTATCACCGGTGCCATAAGTCTTTGGTCGGTAGAAATCGTCATGCAGCTACGCGTCTACGCTCTGTTCAAATGCTCGAAGACGGTAGATCTTCTCTGCACATGTTACTGGATTCATATTTTGAATCCATCTCTAGGTGGCTGTAATTAACGGCTTTCTGTTTACGAGTTCCATCGCTGTGTTCCTATGGATATTAATCTATAATGTTGGGAAGCAAGGTGCACTAATTGCCGACGCTGTCCGACTACCTCTGGCTGGGTGTCCATCGATTCACTCTGGAATAGAATGGGCGCAGTGGGTACCTGGTAAGGTTCTCAGCACGGCGTAAACTGAGACTTATCTCTTATCTCTTATCAAAAAGCGACTGCATACGAAATCGTCCTTTTCAGTTTCGCAATTGTTAAGACATTCGGATTTATGCTGGACAACATGGCGAGAGGATATCGACAATCTCTTCGCTCCATTTTGCTCCGAGACAATATCCTGTACTTTTTGGTGTAGGTTGTCCGTTCATTGTGCCTACTTCCGCCCTATGTCGGAGATTCTGTATTTGCCTTTTTTAACATTATAATACATAATAATGCCTAAAATGCCATAATGGGCCGAGGCACCTGATAAGGTATTTTAAGAAAAGAGTCAGCGATCTAATTGGCTGACAGTGTCCAACCACGTCGTGAGAGTTTAGTCAAAAATGCCCCTAGGCACAAGTTTGATTCCAGTCACCCAGGCGCCACGTATATGAGCACTATTAGGTACTAGAACTTGGAAAGAAGGTCGAGGGGAGTGTACATGGTTGACTGGTCAGAGGGAAGGTGCCCTGGTATCAATCATGGCTTGCAGTAACACGGGGTTCTTCTGAATGTAAATGTTGAATGCCATCGATGACCATCTGCCTCGTGCTTGGATAAGGTGAGGCAGTACCCCTTGCTCTGTGAGATCGGTAGCACCACCAGCACACATGGGCTGGCCTGCAATGTTCGTATTGGGAAAAAGCTGGTGCAACCTTTTCATGAACCAGGATCTCATGGGGACGGAACCATTGGAGGTAATCCACAGCACAGGGTGTACAATGTATCAAGTGTCTCGTAGTGCCAGGTATCAACAAAAAATAGGAAGAGGGTTGAAACTGGGGTCATTGTCACAAGGAATGATCACTTTGTTGCCTTCGAAAGCTGTGTCAGCCTTGTGAGCAGGGAGGAAGAATGCGTAGCCTTTGGGTATCCATTCCACGGTTGTCCTGCAAACGATCTTCTTCCAGTTGCGTAACTTCTTCGAATCCGGCATGCTGAGTTCAGCAAGGTGCAAGAGGCCATTGAAGCCTGTGACAAGCAGAGCCAGGAAGAGGCAGTCGTTGTAGTTGTTGGATTTGCCAAGTTTGGTGATGGCGTAATGAATATCATTGCATGATAGAGGTGATTTCCTTTTGACAGCAGAACCCTTTAACCTTCAGCAGCCTTTCAGAGTGCGACTGACGATGGGGGAATTACATATCTCTCTTACGTCTGGGAAGAAATTTTCCAGATGGTTACAGATACCAGATAGGTAGGATGAGATGGTGTTGGGCTTTACGTGAGAGCACATAAAAACGATGAAATAACTGAAGTTGTCAATGTTGGGTTGTATGGGAAATTTGTGAATTTTGCAGAACATGATGTATGAATTGAGTGCTGAGTTGTATGGCCCGAGAGTCGAGGAATCTATAGCAGAGCCTAGGGCAAGGCACCGCTCGTGATGTAGCTTCTCCAAGGTCCAAGGTTCATGAGCCTTCTGTCTGGACCTTGGAGTTACGTCAATTAACATCTGGACACCCCCATCACATCGCGAGGGGGTCTAAAGGGTAAAATGAGAAGGTGAGGGCACAACTCCCGAGCTCTTATGAACTGTGAACATGACAAAGTGTCCGCAACATCGTTCTCAGAGCCTGGAATATGAAGTACCCTGAGGTCAATGGAAAATTTGACCATTACGTCCACCGCCAATTTCAGAATTGGATTGTAAGTCAGTGATGCACGAAGAGAGTTGAAAACGTCGACAGTGTTTGTGTTGTCAGTGAAAATTGTCACTCGTTTTCATAACTCGGGAGAAAGTGTCTCAGCGATCCAGTGAATGGCGGCACATATGCATAAGGCCTTGAAGAAGAAGGTGACCTCTTCATCTTCCAGTACATCTGGGGTAGGGCAAACGAATCCACAGGCAATCTTTGGAACCCAGAATCCCATTCCGTCCATGCAAGCATCCTTGACAGCACTTCATGAGGGTTTCTGGCCATGGGCGGCTACTCATCATGGAGACAACTTTCCTACAACTTGGGACAACAGGAGGATGAGTCCTCGGTCTGAGATGGAACAGCAGTTCATCATCAGTTACCAAGACGAGGAAATAGCTGCACAACATTTCTCCATGCCTTTTGGACCTGACTTATTGCCTGGGATGTACAGCACTCTGGTTCATGCAGTTCCCAAACCACACTCAGACGATTTCCAAATGGTATCGAATATGTTCATTGTGCCTACTTCCATCCTATGTCGGAGATTCTGTATTTGCCTTTTTTAACATTATAATACATAATAGTGCCTAAAATGCCATAATGGGCTGAGGCACCTGATAAGGTATTTTAAGAAAAGAGTCAGCAATTTTAATGTCATTAAGACAGTATTATGACAGCATTACTAAGCTATAATGACTGTATGACAAGGGTATTTTAAGTGAGATTAGAAGACAGATTGTAATAGATAACAATGTAGATAATAATGACCTTGGATTGTCGGTTACCCAGATTATTTGTTACCTTTAAATCACCTTTTAAGGCATTATTTTCTGATTATAATAGACGTCCGATTGGAAACCATCAAGAGATTATAATCGGATGATAATGTTTGGGAAATCTCGGCAAAAGATTAGAATCCAGCTACCAGCACCAGACATTTGGATTACTGAGTATATTTCAAATTAGTTAGTAGCCAGATTAAACAAGGGAGTGAATTAAGCGGGAATCAAACCAGCAACCCTATATTTTACAATGACAATATAGCCATTACACTAATATGCCTTAGTATTACAGGCGACCTGAGTTAATATATATGGAAGGAATATAGAGTTGCCAGAGTTCAACATGTATCTATGCTTTACTGGCTGCAAGCTACCTTAATTTCGCGGCAATTTAAAGGGAGGACATTAATACAACACTTGTTTTTCATTGTGCATTTTACATCAATATAATAAGGAGTACTTTTGTATGTAATAGTATATCCAACCAGTGTAAGTAGGTAGAATGAACATGTAAATAATCGTTATTATTACCCATTTGAATCTATCTTCAGTTTGTCGATGATGTGTCATTTCAGGTTTACTAAAACAACACACAGATATTGAACATCCTTGGACAGAGAAGACATGTACCAAGGCTGGGCAATCATATATCCAACAAACAAGTCTTTGACTGGGACTTCCTGTTGATGCATTATCAAGGTACTATTTCATCAATCAATCGGAAGACTTACAATTGCAATACTGATCCATTGTGACTGAAGGGTCAGTATGTTGAGCTATGGCTCTTTTAGCATCCAAAGGCAACAAAGACAGTGAGGCCTACTCACAGCTGCCGATGGACAAGATACACAATCCCAAATTCCCCAAGCCTAGTGATTGTAGTGTACATGAGTTTATATAACAAATTTTCAGCCCTGAAGTCTAAATCACCTGTAAAATATGTCAGTCATACTTGAAAGAGAAGGTAGCGATAACTTACCTCCACATGCTCCCTATGTCTGAAGAAGTGCTTGGACACCAAGGGATGCCCATTCCTTGCATTGTGCAACCACCGCCTCCATTGATGAGGCCCATATTCAAACCACCTCCCTGCATTCCCTGCCTTCATCTCCAACATTGCAACCATCCATCCCGCATGATCATAGCCTCGTATCGTGTAGTGTTCATCTGGGTATTTGAGGGAGCGATGCCAGCCACAACTATGAAGATTAATCACTCGAAAGACTGAATAAAAATAACTCACAAAATAGAGAGTTTTTTGACTCGGTTTCACACCAGGATATTTGCATATCTCGTCTTGGCCTCGAGAAGCACCCTCACTGGAAAAATGTCTTGCAAAGATGATGAATGACTGTATATCTGCTGAGCGTCGCCAAAAAAAGGATCCTGTCATTGAAGACTGCACAAATAGTAGTATTGCATAGCAATATAGAAGAGGAGGGCATGTAAGAATGTAGTAGTTGAGTGACAAGAGCAGCCGGCGTTGTTTCTCGCAATGTATGCCTATTTATACCATGGATTGGGCAAATCTGGCCCACCTGATGACCTATGCGTCAAGATAACTTCATGTGCTCATCTTGATGCCTGGAAAAGTACACAAAAGAGGGAGGGACATAAAAATTCGTTTAGATTGACACTGTAAATAATAAAGATCAAAAAAATCAACGTGAGATAAAAAATTGCTTTCTGATCCAACCATCTGCAAGGCTCTAAATTGTCAAGACATCCCTCCTGATGGTCGTAAATGAGGAAGTATGGGCAGCTGTCCAAAGACATCAAAAAATGTTTGTGCATAATGTGCTGCCAAGGCTGCCTCAGTCTTCAAAGATGCTGCAGATCCCAATGGACCCAGATGGCCTTTGGCCGCAAATGAGAGAGGGATATCCCAGGCTCGCATCATGTCTCTGAATGATTTTAATGCTTTGAATCGTTCTGGCCAAGTACCCAGTGTGAGACAGTTTGTTGAAGTTGATGTCGACGGAACCAACAACCCATCAGAGAAAAGACTCATGATTTGTTCTTGGTGTCCAAGTCGAAAGTTAATGATATCTTCTTCTTTTGCTGACAAATCTGGATGTGTGAGGTGTGTATCAAGTGAAAGAAGTTCTTGACAAAAGTTGAGCTTGCAAAGCTCCCATACAAGATACATTCCTTTCTCGACGTCAAGTGGTTGGTTGCAGACAGGTGCAGGAGCTTGTAGAGTAGTGATCCTTGAACCAGGGGCTTCAAGGGTGGAGCCCAACACCTGAGTCATGAGATCATGAGCTTTCATACCCTGTGCATTCCCTGACTTGAACGCCATAGCAAGTAGCTCACACCAGAGTTGCAGTCGAAGTGGTTTGGCATTTGAAGAAGACAACGTAATACGGTATATGAGAGCATCTCGACAATGATCCCACTGACGAAAGAACGAACTCTGCTGAGCAGCAGAAGCATATACAAGTAAGGCAGGATCCAGAAAGACGTAGCCTTTATCCTGGCTAGGTGCAATTGCACCTTCTTTATTGCTTTGGCTTTGGGTGAGCCTACTACGTTCCTCATGTTCTTGAGAGTGTTCAAAGAATTTGTTGATATTGTTAATGGCATCCACCCATGCAGGTATTGGAGGAGGAGCATATGTTCCAACAAGGTTTGTAAACTTGTCTCGTTGTTGATTGTCTGTTTCTAAACAAATGGCTGATGATTAGAAAATGAGAGTTATTGCATATTGATATCTTACTATTTTTTTTCTTTTGGGATGCCTGAGCACTAGCAAGAGGCCCAAGCGCTCTCCCCTTTCCTCTCTGATTGCATGTCGGATGACCAGATGTGGCAGAGACAGACAAAGAACCGGAAGCTGCAGGTTGGGTGTGCTCAGCATGCACAACAGGAGACTGAGAGACAGTGACAAAGTTAAATGGATTTCAATAAGTATTGAAGATTTGCATGAAACGGTGCATTGCATGGAATTTCTGAGGATGGGATGGGTCCCCCTTGAAAATGACAGGGAATGGAGGAGAAGGAAGAGAGGTATTGAGAGGGAAAACCACAGGTTTCTCTGCCTTGAGAATGACCTGATTGCTAAACTGATCCATGGGTCAAACAAGATACATGGGAATTCCAGCTCTGATATGCTGCTCAGCTACGTCAAGATTGATGGTGAAAGTGCCCATCAGATGACTGGAATTGGGGGCATTGTCTCGTCAAGCTTTGCCATTCATCACTGGTTGATAGCACTCCATATAATCCAGTCCAGCGACCAACTCAAGCCAATAGCTTTGCATCGCTGCCACCTGCACACAAATGCTCATAGAGTCTGTCATTACAGACCTTGTTTGATTGACTAATGCCTCGAGACACGCACACCAAAGGCCCAAAAACCATCAAACTCTTCTGAAAACTGTTTCGGGCTACGACCAGCAGAAGAGCGCTCGTTGATATAATTGAAGGTGCGCTGGAACCGAGAATGTACGTCCTGACTGAGTAGGCCAATATGGGTAAGATATCCAGTTGAATGAACAATATTGGCATCAACAACGTCATACCAAATTGTGTCCAGCCAATTGCGATACAGATGTGTGTCATCGTTGGGACCTGGGCGATGCAGAATGACAGGGAAATGACAAAATTTTGGGTCAAAAAATTGGGGAGCACGAGTTGGGTCATGGTGACTGAAGTGACCGTCCTCATGTAATGAGATTTCTGTGGTACTTGGAGGGCTAGGGATGAAAGAACCATTCAGCGTAGTGATAAAGATTTTGTGTTCTTCAATATAGGTGCCAACACATCCATCGTTGACAGATAATGTTTCGACAGGCAAGTTCAGGGGTTAGTTATCAGAAAAAAAATATGCCCTTACTGCCATCCTTGCAGTCACCAGCATTACTCAAAAGATCTTGTAGCTGAAAGGCATGAGATGATTACATTGCCATAGTTGTTGAAGGACAAAGATTTGCCAAAAGGAAGACAGAAATCCAGCAGGAGGTCAGTGTCATTAACAAGATAATAGTATGTCACATACAATTATCATCTGCACCAACCAACACACGTCTCATGTGTCAGCCAACCAAAAGCAAAATACTCTCGTAGTTTGTTTAGGTACAGTTGGGTGTATGTAGAATGTTTCTGTTCTGAAATTAAGTTAATTCTGGCTAGTAGAAAGTCTAAGTGAGGGACTTACCATTAGGGAAGGGAGTTGTAGAGAGGAGAGTATTGAATCACGGTCTATGACCCCAATTTGGTGAAACTTAGTCAGCCACCTTCCATATTGAATGGTCATCAGTCACTCACTCAGTTACTTCTATGTATGCTCTCTCTCTCTTTCTACATCCTCAATCTCTCTCTTCCTCCATCCTCAAAATGCATTAACAAGATGTTAATGCAACTATGGTGTTTCACGCAATGCAAGATACTTCCTACCCTCTGACATGACGTCAGAGGGATATCTTCAGCTTCCCAAGTGATTCTTTCACACCATGCTCACAGTCATGGTGAGGCAATGCACTCAGTTAATGGATAATGGTGGGTTCGTCTTGCTCTGCAGGGGCCTTTGGGTGCTGGTTTGTTACATTTCATTCTAATGCTGTACATCACAGGTAAAAGCATGCTCAGAATATTTCTTTTCTTGATTCTGACAGGGTTCACAGATCCTAGTCAAGCCATCATGAATTCTAGCGAATCCCATACAAATCTAATTGTAACGCAATGTACGCAACTTGCCTCTCAATTAGCACCATCAATGACAGTTACTCCCAGATCCAGAGCCTTCACTAAGCTTCGATCGTTTCCTCCACATCGAAACCGCTACATCTTCTCATTTCTTCATGATCCTTATAGTCTTCTTCTCTTTCTCCCTATGCTTTCATGGTCCTATGTCAGTACTATGAAAGCAACAAAGAGAATGTGTTCTGAAGAACCAGCATTTCGGGGATTCTGCCTGTATAGATGTCTGGAGCGCCAAATTCAAAGAAGAACTTTTGCGAAGTAGGGGAAGGTATGAGTTCTGAGTTGATCCGAGATTTAAGACACGGAATCTTCGGGCAGGTACTTCATCTGGATCCGTTGCCGCTTGTGGTGCTGACGCTCGATCTCAAAGGTATTTCAGAAGCTGGCTTATGAATGACATGTATTTATCCTTGTATCTATATCATCGGCGGCATTGTCACAGTGCTTGTTGACTCAACGCTCGTTCAACCCACTCTTGTGACATCATTTCTTCATTCTTGGACATACCAAGGCCTCATTCATACTATCTGGATGCGGCCTTCTTTATACATTTGGCAAGTCAAATCTTACAACTGTGAAATGATGAATGTATGGTCGGCTGCCTATGTGAATGCTGTGGTACTGGACAAAGGATTGTACTTTGCAGATGTAGCATCGTAGTATCCCTCATGGTCTCAATGGATTCTATGATTCAACAGAACAAATCAAGGTGAGAGAATGACCCTAATTCAGAGGTGCTTCCGCTAAACAACTCAGTCATAGTCCATTAGTCCAGACCCTGATACCTTGTCATCCATACTGACATTAAAGGCGACTGGCACAACATTCTCTGCAGAAAAGTCTGTCCTCATTGCATTAATTCTATGGACTTAGTGGCACTGGCACATGCCAATTGCAGTTTGGCAGTTTGTTCTTTCTGTCAAATTTTTTCGCCTTGTCCACAAACAAACCAGCTTTTAACATGTCTGCACCCCCAGTACTATCTGCTGCCAAGAACCTAAACAGCAGCAATTTCTCCAGTGAAGAACTTGTCGAAGTAAGGCTCTTTCACAGAAACTCGTCTTCATCTGATTTCACACCACCCCATAGGCTATGAAGAACCTTCAGCTGCAGAACCAGGCCCTCCTGCAAGAAAACCAAACCCTGAAGGTGATGCACATGCCCCAGGGTAAAGCCAAGGCAGTGGCTCTGGAACAAGTAATGGATGACGACAATGAAAGTATCCTTGATACCAAGGATGTCAAGAGGCTTCAGAGGGATGGGCAGAGTCTTGTTATCTTTTGCTACCTCTGGTGGGACAAGCTCCCCATCTTTGGTTTCAACAGAACCCAATGCCAGGAGGAATTGGACCTTCTTCATGCTAAACTTGCCGAGTGGTACACTCTACTGAAGGAAGCTCAGGCCGCAATTGACAACTTCACTGTGAAGAAAAGAAAAGACAAGCAGAAAGTAGGTTAGACCTTCTGCACATTGTTGAAGCTCTTTACCAGGAGGTCCCCGAAAAGTACCATGACCTCATTAAGTCTGATTATACTCACTTGACCATGGTGGTGTGTTCTGTTTCTTTCCTATTGTGGCACCAGAAGCTAATCTTTCTCACAGATGAAAGATGCCACTTCTTCTCTTCGATCCACCAGTGTCTTCAACATGAAGAAATCTGCCAACATCATCTTTGAGGGCATTGTCCCCATCACAGCCTTCGCCAATGGACATGATCAGAGTACCAACCAGCTCTGCTTGACCTTGCTTGGCTATGACAGCATTAGACAAAGATATGCTCAGTGCCCCAAACTTCTCTTTCCTCCTGGACAAGGCCGCAAGCAAGGGCCAGCTCTCTTTCAGTCTCCCACTCTGGTGAAGGTAAGAAAATATCTATCTTTCATATGCATAATATTATGTTAACACTGTTTCAGGTCCTGAGCCACATCCTCCTGGGGCCATCCTCTCTTACTACAGGCAAAAAAAACCCGATTGACAAATGCCATCCTTTGGGAGAAAACTGCGATCACCCCTGGGGCAATTGCATATGCCGCTGTTATTGTAAGTATGAAACCAAAATAAAAATTACTCTCTGCTGACAACGGTTGTTTGACAGGCCCAATATCTTTTGAGCAGGGACAACACGTTTGCTGAAATAGGAGAATCCACCAAAATACCCTATGCTGCTGATTGTCGGTTCTACATCAGAACCATAGAGGCAATGTTGAGCCTCTCCTCAACAAAGAGAACCCTTGAGTTCTTTAATAAAAACCTCTTCTTGCCCAAGAGGAATATGAGGGGATTAGCCATTGCATCCCTTCAGGAGGCCTCAGATGAAGAGGAGGAGGCCATTGTCAGAGGGCTGTATGAAACTGAGGTAGATAGGGAGACAGAAGTCACCTCTTTGGAGGAAGACACCACTGCCAACGCCACATTTCTGGCCCCTCAGCTGACTTTGAGGGCCCCTACCATAACTGTGGGCGCTTCCCTCACCTCAAACTATGTAGACATTGGTTCTGATGATGACAATGACAACAATGACAACATCTTCAACAATGACAACAACAACATCAGTGACATCAGTGACATCGGTGAGGATGAAGATGAGGACAAGATCATGGCTAATGGCACTCCTCCTAACATGCCTATGGAATCCATCACAGTCACAGCAGAAACAGCTTGGCTTCAAGAGCTTGTGATGTGCACCAAAACTGTGACATTCATGCTTCCAGGCATTGACACTCAGGCCACTGAACCAGTAGAAAACAAAGCTGCAGGCAGCATGGCTGTACAAGAAGCCCTGAATGGTGGTCGCATGGTCATTCACAATGGAACCCAGGGTAGCATGGGAACTTGTGGAGGAACCCAGGGCAGAGGGGGTAAATGGGGGTAGTAAATGTCAGGGAGGGAAGAAGAAGGCTACTGAGAGTGTGCAGAGTGCACCAAGAGGCTGGAATCTTCATTCTTGAGCCCTGCCTATGTAGTGTTGTGTAGAACATACCTGTTTAGCATAGTGTAGAAATTGCATGCCACTTTCATTCAATTGTGTGATATTTTCAATATAATAATAATACTTTGAGTTTTTTGGTGGTATTTCTTTGCTGGATTTCGAAAAATTTCTTCAATTAAAAGATGTATCATTGTATACATTACATACAACATGTTTTGTAGTTTTCTAGACAAAGCACACAATGAGAAAGGACAGTAGCATGGGGACTTAAATAATAATAATAGTCGGCCAATTCAAAGTCACATGATTGACAGTTAGTCAGAATTCGGAGTTTTTTTCTACTTGTCCTTATCGTTTGTCTTCGCCTTTCATTCAAATGAAAGTTCAACAGCTTCAGCAACATCAATAACTTATCTCAACCTCGGACTAGCTAGAACAGACCACATAACATGAGATGTGTTATGCATAGCGGCCGATACATGAGACATGTATTGGCGGGTCTGGGAACAGTTACATGCGACGTTGATACGCTTGGTATCAGGCTACCTGTAGATTTTGCGAATTTTATACAAATTAATGCAAACTACTAGCTGTACTAAGGACTAGAGTGGAGACTTCGCACTGCTAAGTCGAGTCATCTAGATCAGTGTTGAAGCACCTAAAACCGTAACAGAAGAGGAAGTAAGAGAAGACATCTAGATGAGTCAACTCTACAAGCCTTTCGAGATTACTTGCTATTTCCTGTTTAAAAACAGACTACACATAGTCACCACACAAACGGGACCTCACTGTATCTAGACGAACTCAAAAACCAGAAGTTAGAAAACTTGAACTAGATTAGCTTGTCAAACTCGACAAAGCTGAAAACCACTTCAAATAGTTACTAAGTCATGATGGAACCAAAATCCTCCATGAACTTAGTCTAAAAAGAAATGAATGAGAAACCCTGAACCCTGCATGAAAGAATAGCCTAGTCAGGATCCAAGGTACCAGTCTAGATCATGCAAGTGATCATGACCATACAATCTCGGTACCTCGATCGATCCACAATTGATGGTTACATCCACTAAGATACTAAGGCAATTAAACAAGTACTGAATGAATAGCCACACAGCACCATAGGAAAGCGGAGGCAGGAGTGCCTACAGACCAGCATGGCACTCCTAGGCGATAGAAAAACCCATCACCTCCCCGTATAACTGAATGAATATCTCGGAATCATGCAATTCTTATAGAATAATTACTCATCATTTGTATTACTATGCATAATCACGCTACTAGTAGTCTAGATAAGCAACTCCTATACCTAGACGTAGAATACTATAAAATACCGTCATCTAGACACACAACAGCAGGAAAGCATTCCCCTGTGTTTGTGCTAGTGGCCCCTAGCTACTTAATCAAATAATGGATTTAAGTGCCTGTCCTTGACTGAGTAATTTGTTGCTAAGTAACCCAATAAGAAAGAACAAGTAGTTGAAGTGAAATAAGCCCTAGAATGCTTTGAGTTCGAACAATTGAAAGAGTCAGCATACTCTAGAGTCTGCATGCTCTTTGCAAGTCTGTGTACTTGACGTAGGATCTGTGTATCCTTTGTAGAAGTCTGTGTACTTCTTTGTCTCAAGTCTGCAAACTTGGGTTGAGAGTTAGTGAACTCTAGAGCCTGTGAGCTCTTTGTAGAACCTGTGTGTTCTTTGATTGTTTGAGTTAAGAAGTAATCTAGACCAGCTATTGCTCACCTAGATGATGTTTGTTCTCTGAACTAGACCAGTTCCTACCTACCTATTAAAACCCCATGTCATTATAACTTGTTATCTTGACTAGTGTATCTTGTGTAAATGTCTTCTAGAGCAGAATCAGAAGTAGTTTTCGAACGCCTTACATTGAATTATCAAAGTCTAAGATCGTACATGAGTGCTTCTACTGTACTCAACCTTGAACTTACAAACATTGGTGATAGTGTGAGTGTTTAGAGTGAGAGTTAGTCTCTAGATTTCTCATCTAGAGTTTAGTTTTCCTTTGAGCACTCCCCATTACCGAGCGCATCAATGTGTATACTGTTCCGACTGGCTACATCCTGGGTTGTCGGATAGATTTAATTAATATTTCCTGTTCGTTCTTTCCTTTGTGCCAGAGCTTTACTGACTAGTAATACCTATTTTCCAATTTTAACAGAGCTATGCCCAAGGCAAAGGAGAGCGAACAGAAAATCTGTCCCCATTGCCAAGGCACTTTCCGCGCTCAAGGATTTATACCGCATGAAAGGTCTTGCTCTCGAAAGATACAAGAATGTCAATGAATTGCCCAGTGCAGAGCTCAGTATGGAGAACAATTCATATGTATGTTGTACAGGTCTTCTGACAAACTTGGGCATTAATCCTTCTCCAGCATTACCTCCTCATTTCAATTCCCTCTCGGTGTCACCTTCCTCTCCTGGCGCTACTACCTTGCAGAGGTGTTGGGAACAGGCTCAACCACTAGCAACTGGTACATCTACTTCAGGTTTTCTGCTTCTTACTATCGGTCTGACTAGGCCTCTCAGAAGATTCCAATGACATGGGAGATGCCCTGCCTTTTCTGCCTGAAATGGCATCCTCTAGTGAACCAGAGCCTCCTACAGACTATATCTGTACAGAGTATCATCCCCACAGCGGTCGACAACCTAGACTCGATAAAGTTGAAGAATTTCAAGCACAAACAGGATCAAGGTCAACAATTGCATCGGAAGATAAACCCTGGAGCCTGTTCAGCTCATGAGATGATTTCGAACTTGCAGAATGGATTTTAGAGTTGGCTATCAACCAAGGCAACATTGATGCTCTTCTAACAATGATGATCAAACAAGGGGGCCAAGTACCTTCATTTCGAAACCATCGAGAACTAATTGCTATGTGGAAAAAAGCCGCACACCTTCATACATCTGTTCATATTGCTATTCATTCTGACTCAAATTTTAACGCCTGACCTTTGACATAGTTTGAGTCTTCAACATTCACTGTGCCATTGCAAGGCCAATCCTACGAATTCACTGTATACCATAGAGATTTATGGTCTTGGACATTGGATATACTTCAAGATCCTCTCCTCACTCCTTATCTCAACTGGGATGCTCAACAACTGTTCAAAGTCAACGGCAGTACGTCTCAGCGATTTTATATGGAGCCCCACACTGGTAATATGTTTTGGGGAAATCCAGGTTAGTCTTTCATGTCCATAATCATTTACATAATACCATATAACTATTTCACAAACAGACCACTCTTCCTGACAGCAGAAAACCGATTTGCTATATCATATATGCCGACAAGACGCGGCTTTCCTTGTTTGGCACAGTTCAAGGCTATCCTGTCATTGTTAGATTGGGAAATCTTCCTTCCCATATTCATAACGGTCAAGGCGTCAGAGGGGGGCATGTCATTGGTTGGCTACCAATTGTAAGTCTAATTCTGTATCGTCCTTTAAATTTACTCATGCCATGTCCATCAGGTCAAGGAGGAAGCCCAACATACAGGAAAGTCTTACTATGCTGATTTCAAGAGGGCCATCTGGCACAAAGCATTCGAATTCATCCTTTCGCCAATCAAGGAGAAGTCAAGATTTGGTGCTTGGGTACAAGTTGCTGGAGCAGCAGAGTTATACTTGTTTCTGACTATCATGATCTTGTCTGCAGATTATGAAGAGCAGTACGTCTGTCAATATACATATTTACACTGTACCAATGTCCTATTAGATGCATGATGGCCTTGACTCAGGGATGCAATGCATATTTTCCTTGTAATATATGCATGGTTCCATTCGAAAAACAGTATCGTGTCAATGAAACATACAAACTATGAACTTTGGCTGAGGCGCAAGAGATTTATGAGGAGGCAAAGAAAATAAGAGGTGCTACTGCCCATAACATGTTTCTTCAGAAGTTCAGCCTGCATTTCATCAAAGTGCATCTTTTCTCATCACTATTGTATCTATATTCTTAATAGAAATTTGCCAGAACACTTTTTGGGATATCATGTGTTGCAACATCTATCAGGCACTCTCATTTGATTGATTGCATGCATTCAATAATGGGCTTTTTGCAGATCATCTCCTCAAGGAGATCAAGAAGAGAATGATCAAACTAGGGTCCTCCTACACCCAACTGGCAGAACGAAGTGTACGTTGAACAATGCCCTATGAAGTTATAAATTCATGACTCGCACAGATTGCAAGCCTTTCCTTCTTGGAAAGATTTGTATCATTCAAGCAAGGATTATGAATGTGACATTCACTGATGGACGAAAATATGAGGCGCTTTCAAAGTATAATCCCATCCAGATATCCAGTTGTTCTTTTTGGCTGACCCTCTCTTAGCAGCTGATCTTTATTGCGCATGCCATTTTCATGGCAGCAAATGATCCTATTGGGTATATTCTTCTTTGAG
>JAUEPU010000318.1:0-41784 GCA_030435615.1 Armillaria luteobubalina | reverse complement strand
CCTATTAATTCGCCGTGTGAAGTAGGCGATACCGTTCTCGAAGTAGTGATTAGCGACCTGCATGACGTCACTTTCATGCTGGATAATGGCAACGTTGGGGCAGGCAGCCATTTCTCGTGCGGCATCCCGTAAACAGTCCTGTAAAGTATAATCAATAGGCTTTAATGAAAGGTTGATTAAAAAAAGCTTACCTCGGGTACAATCGTGTCACTGTCAACTAGCAGGATGATTTCACCGATACGCATTCCCTTTCCGAATGCTGCCCAAGGTCGGAATCGTAAACCACTTTCGTCGTACACCTGTTCCATCGCCATTTGTAGGGCCATCTCCTCTGTATCTTCGTCACCCTCCATATCCAGCATCCGTGACATATCATCTCCGTCTTTTCCCAGGTACTGCATTCCGTATGTTCCTCCGTGAGTGCCAAGGTGGGCATTACTACCGAATTCTGACATGGCTTGACTCGTTGCCGCTGAAGCTCGACGATAGTGCGCCTGTGGCGGCCGGTTCACCATCAAGTGGTCTAGATGATTCTCGACCTTGAGAGAGAGGCTCAAGCCGTAGTTCATGTTACTGGCCTTCTTGAAGCGGCCAGCGCGCAGGAAGGGAGCTTCCCTGTGATCCTTAAGACCTTTCTCGATGTCCCCGGTTCCTTCGGTGTAACCATGTCGAGGACGGGCAACCCAAGCGATACCGTGCGTGGCGTAATATGCTATCCGCTCGTCCCGATCAGCCATGGAAATGAGCCGGAGACCATCGTCGTTAACGAAGATACTGGACGTTCCACCTTGGCGTGCGTACGTCCGCATAGCGTGTTTTATGGAGTTAAACGAAGGGTCAAGTACGGAGTCTAGGTTCTCCTTGTACACTGGCATTTGTATAGTGATATGGGGCAAGCGATTATCGATGTCATCGTTAGGGAGAGGCGGGATGGCGGAATAATATCTGCTATTCTCGTGGTAGTGGGCTATGGGTCCGATCCTTCAAAACGTTAAAACAGTATTAGGACTCGTGAAATGAGAGAATAATTCAAGACTTACGCCATGGTGACATTTTGGACAATCTGGAGTGTAAAGAACAACGAGACACAGAAAAGAAGCGGAATGACCGCAAAAAGTGCGAACCGCATATAGGTGCTATCGAGAAGCGACTCCGTCAAGAGGGTCTTGATACCGTTCCCAACGAAGACCAGAGCCAATGCTGCAGCGAGGCCATTATAAAATGGGGCCCAGAGCTTCGTCTCTCGCGTCTCTGCTTTCGGAGGAGACATACCAACCTTTTTGCCATACCAATTCCGCTTGACCTTGCTCTTGAGGACAGGAGAAGGTTCGACGAGACTGTGATTGGAAAGAGATGGGGTAGCGCTACCATGGCCGGTGACAGAAATCGATCCGTCTCGAGGAAGAATGGAACCTGCGGTGGAAGATGGTGCTCCAGGACGAGACCGCCATAAGAGCTTTATGAGTCGGTCTTCAAAGTCCTGACAGGTAGGTATGATGGTGTCGAGGGAAGAGAAGTGAAAACGACAAGCACGCGCTCGTCCCGAATGAAGGCAGCACACTGCTCCCTGTCGGCCTGTGGCAGTTGTAGCATCGTATCGATAACTTGAATGCGAGTATTGTTGTCGACATAGATGCTCGTCGCGTCAGGAGGGACATCTGCGAGTGCAGCGTGAACGGCGGCACTACGAACCTTGACTGCAACAACGGGGTTGAGTTTCTGTACAGCGGCCTCGAAAGGCTCCAAGTAGATGTTTTCGTAAGGAAAAACGCGGAACTCTGGCGGCGAGTCGTTCACGCGTAGGGCGACACCCGAGGTAAGACTCTCTTCCTGGGGACGAAACCATGCGTCGCCCTGCGTCTGCTTGAAGATGTGGTGGAGGAGGGCATCCCACCTGTCGTAGTCCATGGCCAAGAAAGACAGTGGGTGAGAATCCTACGAGCAGACGCATCGTGATGATAAGAAAAAATGCAAGCCCGATCGGGTGGCTGGGGTCCGTAGCAACGTCATGGATGACCAAATCCCTTCGAATTCGAAAAATCTAAACGGGAATACTTACCCTCCGTTTCACGATGCCAGGGTCAGGAGTGGCTGACATCCAAGGCTCCATCCTCTTACCGCCAGAGGGGTTATCGGTACTGGAAAATAGGATTGGCGATAGCCCTCGGATAGCCTGGGAATCATTGGC
The DNA here is from genome assembly GCA_030435615.1 of Armillaria luteobubalina. Taxonomy (NCBI): domain Eukaryota; kingdom Fungi; phylum Basidiomycota; class Agaricomycetes; order Agaricales; family Physalacriaceae; genus Armillaria; species Armillaria luteobubalina. The sequence continues at coordinate 39,596 of JAUEPU010000318.1, read as the reverse complement.
AGTGCCAGCGGAGAAAGGACGCTACTTCGTCTTCGAACTTCGAACGAACCATCTGCCACTTCTGGTGTACAATATGACATAACAGGCGCTACTGACGGTGAATCGCTGCTCGGGGTACAGAATGTACCCCGATAAGACGACTTCCTTGTAAAAGAGCAAGTAATTCGTCTACGCTTTTTCCGGTGTTTTTCAATTCCTGGCCGTGAGCAGAGCTGCGCCCAGCCCCATGAACTGTAACCGGCCTCACGGTCAACATCACTTTGGCAGTGCATGATGAATGCTTAATACGTACTCCTCTCGCAAGTTGCAACCAACGATGACAGGCAGCTGCCGTTCGTCACTCTTCCAAGCTTCATGAAAAGCCTTCTTATTGTTATCGCAGGCAGTTCTTATCGCTTGCGAAGATCGTAGAAGAATCACATCGGAACCGGAAGTGGACTGAGAATCTGGAGGAACGGTCGGTGATGGCCACGAAAAGGAAAAGTCGCCTCAACTCCGCCTTTTGACAGATTAAAGTGCCGCCCGGCGATACGTGAATCGCTGCATCGTGAGAGAATTCTGGCCTGTATGGGGAACAAAGCCGCCTCGACTGTCAAGTACGAAATGCGTATCCATGCTGCGTTGTTGCTTCACCAAGGGCTGTGCTCTGACAAGCTTTCAAGCATGTTACATCACACGACTGCCAGCAGATATTAGTGATGGTGGTTAAAGGCTAAAGAAGGAAAGCAGCGCTGCACCTCCATTCCATCACGGCAACATACGGGATTTTGGAAATCAGATACTATGAAATGATAATGAAAAGCTGGCAGAGGCGCAGCATGCCGTTGTCTGACGGTGATTTCGGAAAGGTAACAACCCGGCTCCCGAGTACGTGCGCATCCGAAGAAAGTCGATTGATGTGGCGGGAAGAAAAGCGCTGGAATTGCGGACACTGCACAGCATGACAGCGACGGTGATCACATGATACTCACGTGCTATGAGTTCACACGCTGGTGTACCCTTGTGGGTCCACCGCCAATCTTTCTGTCCGGCTTGTTACTATTCTTACCGTTCCTGATCGATTTTAGCTCCTCCATGCAAGTAGCAACTCAAAGTGCGGCAAACTTGAGTGTTCACAGGAAGTTCGGACTATTCCGAGCCCCAGTGACCTGGTCAGATAGCATGTGACATTTGATGGAAATTCGCATAGAAACATAACACATAGCCTATCGAGTAGTAGTACACGGAGATACAGACACCTTTAAATTTAACAACATAAAACCCAGTTTGACTTCCGGCCCGAGCCCTTTACTGTGCGCACATCTTTACATCCAGGTATCAGCACAATCCTTATCCCCCGGCAGCAGTCTTACTTTCTCGAACGCCTCGTCCCGGTCAAGGCCCTTCAAACAGGTATTCTCTCCCAACCAGTCTATCCTTTTCATCTTCTTGCTAGTTGCCGGGCCCCCGGCCTCGATCCTCTTCTTCGCAGCCTTCTCGACAGTAGCCCGGAGCTTCTTATCGAGCACGATAACTCCCCACTCCGAATCCATTATGTCCTCCTGCATCGCTGCATGCAGCGCATCCCATATAGTCTCGACAGTAATCGGCAGCGTCGACTTGATATCAATGGTCCACGGGAAATCCTGCGAGACGAGGCGCATAACCATCACCGGCGCTATCGTAGCCGGGACCTGGGCATTCGCATAATACGCATTCGTCAATATTGACGACTGCGCTTTCTTCCTCAAATCGTACCGAAGGAGCGTGGTATCCACAGCAAGAATGGGGTGCAGAGACGCGTGCTTGCTCCGGCCCTTCCATGGCACTGGGGAGAAGGGGTGGCGGTAAGTAGGAGCTCGGCGAAGAAGACAAGTAAGCCACGCACTAGGTCCCAATTCGTGCGTGTATGCATTGGCCCCGGCCCATGGCGTTTGCTGGAACGGGACCCCTACGCCGCCGTAGACGTTGTTCCCAGCCACGGGGTAGTTATTGAATCCTCCTTGCCACCAGTTGTTCATGATCGTTCGTGCGAATGGCGTGTTAAAGAGACTGATAAATGCGTATTAGCGAGAAGAGGCGGTGCCCTGACTTGAGGCGCTTATCGATGCGCTTGTGACACTGTTGTTATTCAAATTCCGCGGGCGCTCGCCATTTGTAAGTCTAGTATGCAACCTGCGTAACCCTCGGACGCGCTTGTTGGGCGTGTTCCATGCTCCCTGTTCGAAGAAGCCGTGACACCTGCATAGAAGATTGAGTGCATCGACCCTAGGAACGCAAGCAAGAACAGCTTTCCGCATCGATGTAGGCTAACGGCACAGGCTGCATCGGCATCGCAGTTGATATAAATGGCGCATGAGGATGACGGGAACTGAGTCACTTTGATTCAAAGATCAACGAATCATGATGATACATGTACATAACGTGAAAATTTTCAAGGCGTTACGAATGCTCGGGCTTTCTATGTATTAAGTTCGGGACCTCCATGTGAATTACGTGTCGACAACCATGTAGCTCCCTGAATAAGTGTAGGTCCTAATTTTCCGGGTGCCTAGGTCGATGCTATAGCAACACTATCCAGCTCTTATTTGCGCTTGGAGTCGCCACACGCTCGGAAGTAGTGGACCCCAAGAGCACTCTGACTCTTGCGGATCCGAGTTGCTCCATAACTTCGTTTCTGAAGGAAAATGAGAGTGACGAAATTGGGAAGACTTTAGCATGATGTTATGTCATGCATGAGTAAGGGTCCCAGAGATAAGTCAGTTAGTCAGTCGGTACTTGTTAAAGAATCACATTCAGCCACAAATCCCGGGCGAAAAGAAAGAGCTTTGTTCTGGTCGGTAAAACAGGAGAATATGGGAGAACCATCGGCATGATCTATCGGGTTTCACACAAACGATGTTCGTAAGGCGTCCCAGGACCCTTATTAAGGCAAAACAATATAATGATATAGACCTTGACCCAGGATTCAATATAAAGATAGTGCCTGCCCATATTGTAGTCTTTACGTTGTCGCGCCAACAGGGAAAAGTTGACCGTGGGGACTGTTGTATTGAGAGTGGAACGCGCCGTCTGATTTCCGCTGTCAAGGATCCTATATATGCCCCGCATCCACCTTGGTTATCTTCTCTTATCGTTGCAAGAATAGGTTGATGACGCCCATACAATACCATGACGTTCCAAATCATCATGGTCTCTTGTAGCTTGACAGCAGTAGGAAAGTGCTCGCGTTTCACTCGCTATTTTGAACCGGCTTTCTGAGATACGAACGAAGAAAACTTCAAACCATTAGCCTCACAGTCTTGAAGCTGGGAGGCAACCGCACGCGCTCGATCCTCCATGACATCAGCTTTCCACACGGCACGGACAGACCGCAGTTGAACATAGCCAGTTGACACTGCACCTAAACCTGAGTGTTTTGACCGGCTTGAATCCCCCGACACCATCGACATGGAGTGTATGTAGCTTCGGAAAAGCAGGTGGAGAGTTGTTGATAGCTACGAGCTCTTGAAGAATTGTGTTGGTAATGGTGTCATTGCCTACATTCGCGAGGCGTAGACCTTTGAGGATAGATAGTCGCATAAAGAGACTGCGCATGTCGCACGATGTCATGCGAACATCGCAGAGACTGAGCAACGTTAGCGAGCAACTGGAGCACTCAAAGACTACAAGGAGGGATCCCATGATATCCTGATCAGGTGGGATGGAGCTTTCTGTACTATCTGAGCATTCGACGAGAAGGAGTCAATGATGGCATGTTCAATCGGTCGAGGAATGTCGAAATATTTCCAAAGTGATTCACCGGCGCCAAGAGCTTCAAAGAACGAAGCGCTACGTAGAGTCAATGGAGTACTGTCGTCTGAGGGGTTCGGGGACACGAGTGATGTCTGCAGCTCGAGACCTTTGATAGTTGTAGCTATTCTTAGAACCTCCAGAATGTCTTCTGGTGCTATGTAATGATGCAGGTGCGCTTCAAGAAGATCGACAATCTTGAGACGTGTAATTGTGTGCCAAGGGATAGAAAGCAGGACGACATCACCGCGTAATAGACATCCTGGAGCTCCAGATGCTGTAGGTTTCCTGCGTCACGAAACGGGTCCCCGAAAAGATCAGGGACAATTAAACGAGAGCGCGCATAGGCATTATTGGAGGTGATTGATAGGGAGTGAAAGGATCGTAAGGACGAGCCAACTGTATGAAAAACGGGGGATTGTGCACTGTTATAGGAAACACTGAGATGTATCGTGCAAATTTCGTGAGCAAAGGGAATCAAACACGATGAGATGCGAAGAATCAATTTTCGGTTCCTGGGATTCATGGATGTAAATGAATATAGGCTGGTATTGGGCACACTGTAGCTGTCGCCCTGGGCGTATTACTTCGCTGTATCCGAGGATCAAAGGCTTACGTCTCGGATAACGATGTAAGACTAAGCATTAACGCATGGTAACAACGCACTCCGCTACCCATTAGAAATGAGTTCTATATCTCATAACGATACTGCCGGGGTTGAGTATTAGTGGTCGGCACTTCCCATCGTACCTGCCAATGAGCAATAGATACGAGGCGGAAAGTCCACTCAAGAGGAAAATCTCTCAAAGAATTTCCATTAGAAGTCGCCTGACAACCTTCCTGTTCTTTTTGCTTCTCGCTCTAGTTTCTTCGCAGCGTTGAATGAGTGCGAGTACGACAATCTGGGCATTTATGTGAGTGGCCTGTCCCAGCAGGGCCCGCGCATCTCTTGAACGAGCTAGCTGTGTTGTCTGCTACTGTATCTGCATGAACTGCTGCTCCGCGACGAGTATTGCATCATTCACTGCATCGACATCACGGGGTAGAGGTATAGCGTTGGTCGATTGTATATGCTATCCAAATAACACATAGAGTATGATTCGGGCGGGAGCAACAAGGAGATGTCTCCTAGGCTGATTCTATGGATTCCATATAGCTATCATGGCTATGGTCAGTTTGAAAAAATCTACCCTTTGCGACATGTTTACAGTCTGTTTGGGTAACTGAGGCAGAGTGAACTTGCAAGTCGTCGTTATCGTAGGAGTTTAGAATTCTGACCAAATTTTTAAGACCTTGCTCACTTTCGTCTGGATTTTCGACAGGTTTTGTCCTATTGGACCTGCCCGATTTGGCACACTGATCAGCTGCCGTCCTGGCCTCCATCCGGTCCTCTACTTGGTCCATTATCAGGCGCGGTGAAGGAATGTTCACTCCGGATTCGCGTGCAATGGATACCAGGATACATTCAGAGTCACTGTGCTGTGTTCACACAAGTATAAATCATCCTAACTTTCTGACAAGCCTATTACTGTCAGCTGATGTCTGGAATACCATTGGAAGGTATTGCCGGCCGGCAGTGCTAGAATGAAATCAACGACATTCTCCGAATCAGTCCCTGCCAGAGGAGTAAAGCGCTTGTATGACAATGTGAATAGTATGCGCTCCACTTGGGAATCTACTCAAGATAAACATGGTACACTACGTCTGGTCGGTTACCCATTAGATGGGTCGCTGAAGTACAAAATATGGTAACTGAGGTCCGTCCGTAGAAAAGTATAGAACAATGAGAAAAGAGTAAATGAGTGTTGGTGGGAGTGCTTATTTCGCTTCCTCCTCAGTTTGCTTTACGTCGGCATCAAAGATAACAGGAACCTTTTCATCAACGTAGATGTAGGTGGGGGCTGGAACGACGATCTCTTCGGCGTCGCCGTATTGGAGGTGAGAGTACTCATCGGTCTCACGTTCACCCTTGAAGGCACGGTAGGAGACAAGGGCAAGGACCCAGATCATGCGAAGGAGGACACCAATTCCACATCCTGTAAGACATCTAAGGAAGAAAAACTCAAGGTTAATAGAAGGACGTACCGAGGACAAAGGCAACTGCCCTTCCCTCCCAGGGACCGAGCATCATCAGGGCATAATGCAGGCGAGAGGTGAACGACTCTTGAGAATGCATGCGCATCCGATGATGACCGTGATGGCGGTGCGCAACAGGAAGGGCATTGACAACCTTCACACGATCACCGCCTCTCGTCTTGCCTTCATCGCCGGTCTCGTTCAGCTGAACTACGGTCGGTGGACCACCGATAAAAGGCATAATCCTGACAACGCCACCATGAACGGTAGTATCGCCTTTGAGATCGGATTCGATGAGGGGCAAGCCAAGGGCCTGGCGGAATGCGTTGGAAAGCTTGACGGCCTTTTCCCGGAAGCGTCTTCCACCTCCACAGGGTCGTCCATGAGTTACTGCGGGTGTGCTAGTCTGTACAACATCTTCGTGATGCACCCCTGGGTGGCCAAAGTGGAGGGCAGGAGAGGCGTTTCCGTCGCCGCTACCGGTGAGCATCACGACGCGCATAGGGACAGCGCTGACTGGCAGTTATTGCTGCTATTCAGCCTTTGATAAACAGCTGAAACAGATGGAAACTTACCGAGGCTGGCACCAGCCACAAGACAGGATACAATTGAAAGTTTCATTGAGTTCTCTATGGGGGGATTCTGGTAAATTCGTTTGAATGGGTTGCTAAGGCTTGACGAACGCACAAAGGTTGATATGAGTCAAAGGTAGGTTTCGAGGAGAATCAACGCCCTGCGCAGCGCAGCACAGCAAGTGTCGGGGAGTGTTCGAACTCCGCTCGGCAAAGTGCGCATCATTATTCAGCACGCCGTAACATTCTCGGCAAGCTGTCATACTACCATGACCTCAATACGGAAACATCCTGTACAGTCACCTTGGGCGGGGCCCATGCTAGTTCTACTCTCGGATCTTTACGATTACTGCGGAGATGTCTGGCCGCTAATACACCACGGGCGTCGCAACACCCTAGGACTCTCGTTGGAACCCTACGCAAGTAGTATTGTAAACTCAAATCCACAACGGTGATCTCATCGTCATCATTTCCGCTAATTGTGAGGGAGCGTATGACGATTCATACCTATTGCTCTCGTGATCTACTATTATATTGCTGCGTATTGATGTCTTCTCTACTTTCAATAAATTTACCTCCCGCTCTAGATGAAACTGATCTGGGGCCATCAAATGTTCTATTTCTGTTGTTCGTTATCTATGGCATCTCGACAAGCACGCATGTACAGCGCCTATCTCATTTTCCCAGTCATGCGTTGATGCCTTCCCAGATGTCCGTCGAATATGGGTGCCCTGCATCCTACGTGCTCCTGCTGGATGAGACTTGTATTAATTATGAGTAGCCACGCCCTGACCGGATAGTACATCTGGCGTAGATACCGCAACAGGATGTCGGATGCTATCAGCAAGCCAGCGTGAGGTAACCTGAGGTACTTACCCCCAAATCTTCAGCGTGTATCTTTTCTGTTGGATATCAGTAATGTTGGCGCTGATACCTGCGATCTCATGTGTGGAATGTGTTCATCGATCCCTATCATCGCAATGACGAGAGCTTGTTCATCGTTTGAATAAGGGGCCTATCGCGGGTACACCTGCGACTCTGATAGTTCAATCAAACATCTACAGAAGATTTCAATATCCACGCTGGCAAGAAGCCTCCTTCGGCGGTATATTCAAAGATACCTTCATTGCAGGTACGTCGTAGAAGCCCATTGACTCGGAACCTTTGGGATTAACCAAAAATGGGTGCCCCGGTTCTTCAACGACGCTGGGTTTCCCAGCCGATAATATTCCAAATGCGTGGTTGATAGAAATAGACGATGGCATTCGTCGTCATTCCTGTGTTCATCTTCTTTCGCCCTTATTCCACCTTATGATCATAAGAGCTGCGTTTCACATCAATCTCGCTGACGAAAGATCTCTGTTTTCAGGGGACCTAGGACTCCAAGAACCCCCCATGTGTAGGACATCATTATTGATATGAGGATGACAATGCTCATAGCACGCAAAGACTAGTAGCGATGCGGCCCAGCCTCATTCTCAACTCATGCTTGTGACCTACTAATAGTTCACGAGTTTCTATATCAATGTGCGGCTAGAAGAGTGACACCGTAGTAGTAGTATGACTTTGTTACCATCCCACCAACTTTGTTTGAGGCGAGGGAGGAGCCTGGAAGCCTCTTCCTTAGAACCTGAAACAAGTACGCCTTTCAGCATTCAATATATCAGCTCATCTCACATTCATTTCGTCAATCCGCCATTTATCTACGGACCCCTTCAGCCGGTTGCGCGCCGCTATTTTGCTATGACGCTCGAAACGTAACATCATGCACGAGTCCACACTGCGGTCACGGTCTGATAGAGCTTCAAAGTCACCTCAAAAAAAGAGGTTCCTGGTTCAATCCGGCGGACATTTTGCGTGGAAATAGGTGGTAGTGGAATCTTTAGATACAACAGAAATCGAGACTTCCTCCAAGTCGGTCAGTGCGCCAGATCTTCCTGCAGGGTTGTCGGCCATTGATGTAACGCGGGCATGTAATAATAATGTACTTGAACGCACTTACAATAAATAGTCCCAGACCATGCTCTTGGTTACCTCGCATCATTGCCGAGCAGAATTGGGCGTAGTTCATATCCATTGCTAAACTAGATTTGGATATTTACGTCCATGCGAGAGCGTCAATTTCAGCTCTGTCGGCCTCCTGTATAATGATGTCCTTTGCTCGAGAGCTTCGAGGTTCGAAATAACACTTAAAGTGTTCTGGTCCTGTCGTGAGGCCAGATGTGAAGCTGTCTACGGAGGGTAACACTTTATTACCCTTCTCATCGACAGGCGGCATGATATCGAACGCCCACAATATTCTAGACATATTCACCAACGTATCTCAGCTCTGAGATGATCCAAACCCTTACCTGACAACACTAATGAAGATCGACTGCCAGGCCACATATGCACCAGGACACTGACGCCGTCCAAACCCAAATGGTAGCATGAAGTTGATCATCTTGCGATCTGAGGTGTTAAGGAAGCGTTCTGGGATGAATTCCTCCGCATTGGGAAACGCCGTTTCATCCTGTGTCATAGCACTTCGAGTCGACGTTAGTGCTGTTGTTCGAACATATGTGTTTGACGCTCACTATATGTTTGCGTAGACCGTGGTGCCCTTCGGAATGAACATGCCATTATATACATCATCGGACATCGCAGCATGTGGGACGGAAACAGGTACGATGCAGCGCCATCTTTATCTCGTGTCAACGGATTGACGAGCAGAAAGGATGACGAAGAAGACACACCTCATCGTTTCTTTGATCACAGCCCGGATGTATGGGAGTGCATCAAAGTCCTTGAAGTCAGGCATTCGTTCTGGTCCTACGACTGAGTCTATTTCTGCTTGAGCATTTTTCATCACGGCTGGATAATGAAGCATAGCCACTGTAAAATGAACTGCGTCTTCAGTTGATGCTGCCATAGATTGGGACAGAGGTCACGCACGCAGGAAAACCTGAATGGTTGCGGTGGTCTGTAAATAGATCTTAAAGATATCGTGATCGTATAAGTAGAGAGATCTTACCGTTCCTGTTCCAGCAGCCCATGGCGCAGAGAGGGCATAGGCGGTTTCTACGTCCGTAAATTCGAGTTCTTGCTGTTTCTCTAAACCGCGGGTAGCCATAGACGGATGTGCCGTACCATCCTGCGTTTGACGTTTAACACCATTCAGTAAGGAAAGGTATATTTCTGTGTCCACTACACGGCGCTTTTCAGGTTCCCATCGAAACCATTGCAGGAATTTCTGCGAGGATGATGAGATTATACAGTCATAATCCTGCCTTGAGTCCTTACGGGAAGATATAGGAGGATCGGGAACTAGAGATGTTGGGATGAGTTATGAAACCTTGTATAGCCGTTAAAGCTCACTGAATCTACTAAAAATTTGCCTGGAACACTAAGACAATAGGTTAACAGAAGTGTACACGATCGTAAGCGTTTGAACCTCTTACCTGATCCTTGAAATGGAGTGCCAAATCAGCATAGGATTTAAGCAAAGAGAGGGCTTCACTGTGACTTACTTGACAAAATCTATGGAAGGTCCGATGATCAGCACGCTCGAAATATTGATTAGAATGAGAAAATCGTACAGGCGGCGGTTTTCAAGTTATCAGTGACGATCTCATCATCTAGAGTCTTGATACGACGACCATAAGTGACGCAGCACACGATTGATATAGCAAACCTCCGTAAATATCAGCGATCAGCACGGGATGGCTCGTGAATTATACACACCGACGTAGACGGTTTTTATATTGTAATGGGTCGTCGTCCTTCAAAAGATCTCTCAGTAGAAGAAATGATTCAATTGACTGAAGATGTTGGTAGTTAAGTGCGGCTGTATTACTTAGACCCCATTGCATCAACTAGAAGAGCCTATCAGTTTGGGCTGTTTAACTTGAGAGGATCGCCCGACCGTCTTCCATTTTCTGTATTGCGGTCCGTCGGACATTCCGATACCGCGCATACTACCAGAGAGAATTTCATGTCTATAAGTTTCCCGTGAAAACCATAGTATCGAGATTCAAGTTATAAGCAGTATAACTTACGCAACTATGCTTCGCGGTCGTCCGGAGTATATATTTCCTCGCAATACCAGTAAGTCGGTGGCAGCTTTTACTGTTGCAAGTACTAATATTTCGAAGATGTAACATGCGCCACAGTTTAAAGTTTCGAATTAATCCATACCTATCATTCTCTTCGTCCCGAGACGGAACGAAATTACTGGTCCTTATGGAAGTCAGTCAGTACAAGACTGAAAATTGCTTTTAAACTTACCGTACTGCCTGTTCCACTGGTAGAATGTTTTCCAAGGCCGGAACTGAGGCGCTTTACAGCCAAACAACCCTCCTGAGGGACCTGGAGGCAAATTCGAGAACCTCAGGCTGTAGTGGCGAAAGTAAGCGAACAAAAGGATGAGTAGAGATCCAAGAATCAGCGAGGATAACATATCGATAGGAGGAAACATGAGAATAGGTGCTGTCAAGCTGGATAGGGTCAGCTGCCCACAAACAGACACCTCTCCGTCCATGCCCGGTGCTATGAATATCGACACACTGGCGCACGTGCCACGTGAGGGATTGAATAGTAAAAGTTTCCCTCGATAAGATGTGTTTGGGTAGATGTCATAGCCCGGAGATTGTGTCGCCAAAACAGTATCCAAAAGCATCCATACATAAAAATACAGGATACGACATATAACTTCACAAGCTAGCAATTAGTATGAAGAAGATACTTACCCAATTCCTCTAATAGTTATGCATGAGGCTCAAACCAGCTTCATTTCCTTCCAAAGGAGCGAAAAGGTAGTTCAAAATCCCTGCGAGTCTAATCCCGCCTTGCGCAAGCAATTTCTCAATGATCCATTGGTCGTAGATGGCACCGGCGTACTCGGGAGTATCGAGCTCCAGATAGGGACCATCAGAGCCCCCTGAAGCTAGTTGGTCGAACATGGCAAGCTCCTCCTCGACAGAAGCACCGTGCTTGTGTCCTGTGATGAGCTGGTCGAACTTGGTACGACTGTAAGGAGGTTTGTCAAGCGCAGGCGGCCATATGATCTCGCAGTTCAGTGCGTGAATGGGAGTAGCCCAATAGTAAGGGCATAATGTATCATCGTCCGTATCATCTGGGCTCCAATTGGGGCCCATCATCCAGCTCCAGAGAGAAATGGCTTGCCGCCAGGCGGAAGAGACAAGTCCTAAAGAGGAGGAAGGGCTATAGGAAGAAGTACCCTTGGATGTGGGACAGGTCAACCAGTTGGAGACTTCATCTTCCCATTTCCCAAGGATACCTTCCCACATGATACGACGAATGTAAGAGTCATAAATGGTTCCTCTGAGGTTGTATTCAATAGTTCGAGAGGGAAGGGGACGAGTATAGTTGTGAGGGATCGTGCGCAGCGATTTGGCGATGAGGAGAGAGTCCCAAAGCGAGTGAAGGTCTAAGCTCCAAAGTCAGCTGTATATATGCATCGCAATTCAATGCTAACTCACTTGTTTGACGGCCATCAAATTTAACCTTGACAGAATTTCCGCCCCGGTCCCTGCCAGTCAAATGCAAGGGCATGTGCATGTCACCAACAAAATGGACCAAAAACTTGAGGGCCTCGTTAGCAACATCATCGTCTCCACCAAATCCTGCCTTATCGTTCTGGACCCATTCTTCTACCAAAGTTGTAGTGTTCCTCACACCCCCAAGCACGTTTATGTCTTTCTTACCGGCCCAACCGCGGTCACCGGGAAAGATACAAGAGTCGGAAGGGTGGTCACCCAGTGCACCAATATAGTGTAAGGAGGCGGACCAACGCTTCTGATAGCGGATTCGATCGGCCCAACCAGCAATGGGTGCAAGATGGCATTCGGGCTCGTTAGGGTTGGTCGACGTAAAGTTGAGTATGCGACATATACTGGGAAGGACAGCGGGGTGGAGATGGATTTGGGCGATGGTTGCTACAATTTCGTGGCCTACGACCAGTTAGAAACGAACCATAGTCAACTGCAACTCTTACCTACGACGCCCCATCCTACAACACCAGGAACGCTGACCGTGCTGGCAGCAAGAAGGGACAACCAGGTCGACGTTTTCATGGGGGAAAGCGATACTCAGAGAAGGACACAAATGGTATCGGTGCTACGTGGAGACGATGATGGTAAGAGAACAACACCGTCTGCACCTAGACGACGGCAACCTTAAAAGGGACAAAGACGCGTGACAGTGTGACATTGTAAATGTGCGCGTTGTGGCACGTGATCTAGTATTTCTGCTGAATTTTGTTTCTCAAGAAATTTTCTTCACGCCTTCACGATACATTAATGTTCAAGTTTAACTTCGACATCGATGACCCCGCAGATGACCTCAACCTATCAGTCTCTGCTCCTGGAACCCAAGAGGCGGTGAATGCAGAAATTAATCAGGACCCTTTCGTCGAAATATCGCTTCAATATCTCGTTCGTGATGATTTATTGCTTGTCCGATAATAGGCCACTGATAATCGGTTCTTTGAAAAGCGTAGGTAGATAGCCTGCCATCGCTTATTTCGTGCTCGCCACTTTTTAATACCGTCATCTGTGGTGAATGTGACACTTGCTCGACGAGATCTATTCGATGCACGATTCCAGCTTATAAACGACGAAGTGAACGACGAACAGAAGGATACTCGCCAGCATTAGGCTTTCTTGATTTCACCCTCTGATCTTGTTCAAGGCGTATACGAAGGGGGTCTGAAGACATGGGAATGCAGTCTTGATATCGTTGATTATCTGCATGTAGAGCGTCCAGTGTTTGAAGGGCGGCGGGTATTCGAGGCATGTGCTACACTTTCCCAAAAAAATTCTGACTGACTGTTATTTTACTAGGTCGGTTGTGGGACAGCAATTCCGTCTGTGTATATCCTTCAGAAATTATTCTCTGGTTTGCCCCATGGAAAGGAAACTCAGCTTCACCTGCAAGACTATAATGCCATGGTCTTTGAGCTCCTCACCCTTCCCAACCTTATCCTTGCCTGGTGTATGTTCCATTTTTTGGGCATGAGCCATGTTCTATATCTCATTTGTGAACTAGACATGTCGCCTGCCTCCAAAGCCTATCGCGATGTGGCGACCGCAGAACCTGACGAGACTTTCGTTGCCACCCCCCCGATGCCTCCATCCCTGCAGAGATTCCGATAACGCTAGAACTCAAGACGGCATTCCTATCGTCACTGGAAGCATATGCGATTACGGTTGCGTTTCTTTTCTGGATCGTGGAGTTCTTTCGACTTCCATCTGAGCGGTGGAGCGTACGATAATCGTGCTCACATCAGAAACCATCTACCGTATGGACTGTGTGGGGTCCTTGATAGATTTGTTTGCAATCAGTATCGCCCACGGTGGACAGCTTGACATCCCAGTCTATCTCTGATGGACAGGATGACTCATCATTCTTGTGTCTAGTTGCAGCCAAAATTTTCTATTTTGGAGTAGGTGGAGGCGTCACAAATTTTGTCGAAGCCGTAGAAGAGAAGGGAGGAAGATTAAAGACAGTTTGGGAACAGAAATCGGGTGTTGGGCGGAAGATATTGAGGATTCAATGGCCATAAGGTGGATGGTAGGTAGTGTACACTAGCCTGCTTTATCCGGTGATACTGCGTAGTAAATTTCTATACACCAAGTTGACCTTGAAACTGGATGTTCGAAAGCTTGGCAAGGATGCGAGTCGATGTGGGCCGTCACGGATGTCACCACTGACGGCATCGAAAAGAGAACCTTGCTTCCTTCCCCCACCATCCCGCTCGCGCCTCCATTGAGTACCGTCGGACGATATTAAGGACGGTATTGATGCTGTAGAGGGCCTCAAGGTGCGTGTATGCGCCATGGTCATGGTCGCAACACCTTGGAGCTCACCGACACGTCAAGGTATTCTGACCTCCCTTCGACACTCTTAAAAATGTCTTCCGTGGGCAGAGATATTGAAGACCGAGACTTCCCCCACTCAGCGGCGTCGCAAACATGGTCTGGTCCAACAAGCCTCAGCGGGAATCAGCAGCAATTTGTGGGTTCGCCAGACCAGATCGGTCAGAGTAATACCCAACCGTCCTCCAGCACGGCTCCACGTCCGATTCCGATTATGGCCTCTTCAACGACGCGGCCCACTCTGAGTCGAAGCATTTCGTCATCGCACACCAGCCGCCCGCGAGTCAATACTGTGTCTCGCGCAGCCTCTAATTTTCTGTTCCACACCCCACGAGAGCACCAATGGTCTGTCTTCGGACAACTAATGGAGAATGAGGGACAACTTGGGACTCCAAGCAGTAGCACTCACTTTCACCGTCGGTCAAGCAGGAAGAGTAATAGTAATACTCCCCGATCCTACACCAGTCGAGACTCCAGTCTTTCATCACGGCAGAGCTTCATAGATTCCAATACCCAGTCCGAAGTCCAGTCTCCTGTTGTGGAAGAGGATGCTCATTACCCGCCGTTTCTCTGTTGTTTCCGATCATCAGGACAGTGACTCTGACGAGGACTCGCGCTCAGACGAATATGACTCTGATTCGGAGAGCTCGACGTCCACTATCACCAAGAACCATCATACCTCATCTGATACACCCGTACCGACGCGAAAGTGGTACGCGATACCCACAATACCATTATTATATCATAATATCTTTAAATGCACATTGGCATATGTCCTTGCCTCCCTTTTCACCTATTCACCCCATCTTTCTGGCCTGATAAGTGACCTCGTTACATACGGTTCGAATGATCGCATACCTCTTCCCAGTGGGCATATGGTTGCAACAGTGTTAGTATATCTCGTTTGCTTTGCATCTTACCTACTCACTTTCTATGTAGCGCCGTCTATTATAACCCCGCGAAGACTATGGGCGGTATGATTGAAGCGGATACATTCTGTATATTTGGCCTATTTTATGCGGCACTCGTATCCTTGACTACGATGTCTCTGTTCTGGTGGCTTGAGGTCAAACCTGGCTGGGAATGGCTCGCTGATACATTTGTCATCCTTTGGATAGGCGTCAGCATGAGCGTCTTGGCTTGGCTGAAAGTTTGGATGGTACGTCGTTCAGTCTCGGACTTTGCAATATCTAACTAACTATATGAATATTAGGCTAACCCTCAATTCAACACGGGTGAGCACATAGCTTGCAATTCTACGAGCATCGGGTCTCATCTGAAATCTAGCTTGTAGTATGATCGCCATCATTCTGTTCGTGGTGTAAGTGTGATACCCAGATTTTATCGCCCGACTGACAGAAAAATTGCAGGCTGGTCAAGGAGGGCGGCTGGCAGACACTCCTCCAAGTCTCCTTCATCGTCTTCTGTGGTACCGCAGTCTCTAATCTCGTATGCTTCTTCGTCTGGCCTCAATCTGCCACCACCAATCTCCAAACGAACATGACAAAAACTCTTGACTCTTTCTCTACCCTTCTGGATACGCTAACGAACACATTCTTATTAGAAGAATCGCCCCACCATCCCAGTCAAGAGAAGATCCAGCGTGCTGTCGAAAATCACCAGAACAGTTTCACGAGCCTAAAGAAGAACCTCAAAGAGGCGAAAAGTGAATGGCAATTTTCGGGGCAAGTCAAGTTTCCTGCTCCTGGAACAGGAAATGGTCATGCCGTTCCGATATCGACGAAGGGTGACCAGAGGAGGAAATCATACGAGGACGCGGTGGATTGTCTCAATCGCCTTGCTCAGCACCTTAATGGGTTGAGGAGTGGTACACGGCTGCAATATGATCTAATCAAGGCCGGAGTTGTCAAGCGGAGAAGACACCATAGACGGAACGGGAACGGCAAGAGTAAAATGTTGGATCATGATCATGCCGAAGATGATGAGGAGACTGCGATGCTGAAAGCGGCTGCAGTGATGTTCGGCGATCTCGTGGATGATTTAGGCCCGCCGCTAAAAGCACTATCGGTAAGTCAGCTTTGGACAGTTTTCGCTCGCCAGCTGAGTTGCCATGTTTAGTCGACGTGCACATCATCGTTGAAGCGTTTGCGGGAGTCCGTCGTCAAATCTCGCGTGCGTGAGAATGCGGCGACGGATGTGATTCAACCTCATGAATTTTTGGAGTTGATTGACGGGATTGAAAGGGCTTTAATGCGCTTCGAGAGCACATCGAATCATGCGGTCATGCGGATATATCGGAAGAACGACCTGTCTTATGCCGATGCAACTGATACGGGAGGTTTGAGTGCCAGTCGAGCCAGTATTATATCCGGGTCTGGGGAGAAGGAGAATGTTATGCTCACTGCTTCGGATAACGAGCACATCTTTTTGGTGTACTTGTGAGCAGTTGCTGTCTCCTTGTTACTCATTCTGATTAATGTCCGATACAGTTTTATCTTCACTTTGCAGGAGTTTTCAACAGAGTTGATCTCTCTTGTCGATGCCGTGGAACGTATCTACACCCTGGAGCAGCAGCATGTGAACTGGAAAGGGTATTGGCACTTGGCGTATACCTCAATCAAGACGCGGCTGGCAAAATTATTTTCTAAATCTAAGCACACTCCAGACGGAAGGAAGAGAAGGTCTACACTGAAACGGAGGATATGTAAGGCACCTTTTCATGTTCCTTTCGATGCATTCTGACGATTACTGTAAGCTTCGTATATCACTGGGTCAGAGGGGCGTAGGCGACCCTCTTTCCCCAAAGTACGACCCCATGCGCCCAACACGGTTCTTACGCCCGCTCGGAGCAACTTAAATTTCATCGGCCGGATGAAGCAGGGATTGTGGGCTATCGGTACTCGAATGACAGAAAGAGACGCCAAATTTGCTGTTAAGACGGGTATGGCTACCGCTTTACTCTCTGCACCTGCCTTTTTCGACGCGACCCGGCCTATCTTCTTGGAGTATTATGGCGATTGGGCGCTCATTTCGGTAGGCTATATTCCTTTGCTTGGACGGGGACCTAACTTGCATACAGTTCTTTGTTGTCATTTCGCCGACTATTGGTGCGGTGAGTAGCCCGTCTCTCTCACGTCGCGTTACCTCGCCTGATAATGGAATGTTATAGACCAATGTCATTAGTTTCAATCGTGTGCTGTGGACTTTGTGAGCACACATCCTTTGCATGCACTCCATTGTTTCATATTGTACGCAGGGTTGGAGCGGCTGTCGCGGCGGCCACATACTCAGTTTTCCCAGAAAATGCTGTTGCCCTTACGATATTCGGCGGGCTCTACTCACTCCCATGCTTCTATGTTATCATCGCTAAACCAGCACATCTCTCCGCTGCTCGCTTTGCACTCCTCACGTATAATTTGACTTGTTTGTATTGGTGAGTAGCGTGAGACTTGTTCGTTCTATGTCGCTAAACTCTGGTGTAGTTACAATATACGGCAAAGAGATGTATCAGTAGTCTTCGTTGCGTGGCATCGCGCTTTGGCTGTCACCGCAGGGGTACTCTACGCGGCATTCGTTGCACGATTCTGGTGGCCGTCTGAAGCGAGGCGGGAGCTCAGCAAGGCATTGGGAGAGTACGTCGCTAAATGGCATGTGAGAGAAAGACCTCGCTGACGTTTTAACAGATTCTGTTTGAATATCGGATGGCTTTATACTAGGCTCGTCGCGGCAAATTCGTTTGCCCCAGAATATCGTGAAGAATCTGATGATGATGACTCACACGCCGCCTCCACCGAGGACGTTGCCCTGCTTGGGTCTGGTCATCCTTCCGGTCGTACGACAATGAACAACTCTGTCCAGGAATTTATGGCTATGTGAGTGTGTTATAACTGTCGGTGAACTCTTCTCATGGACATCAGGGAACTTCATTTACAGATCAAGCTGATAGAACTACAAGGGCTGTTAGCTCAGACGCAGCACGAACCTCGATTGAAAGGACCTTTTCCTGTCACATTGTACCGTGGGGTATTGACCAGCCTGCAAACAATTATGGATCGATTGCATAGTATGCGATGCGTTACGACTCGCGAGGAATGGTACACGGCAAGTAGAAAAATGCGTAATATACTAAGCAGCGTGTATTGACGAAACTGTTTCACAGAGTGTCCGTCAAGATTTCATCGTCCCAGTTAACAAGGAAAGACACGAAATGGTCGGAAACATCATTCTGTACCTTTCAACGTTAGCTTCAGCGTTTCGACTAAAAGCTCCGTTGCCTCCATATCTCCCACCTGCAGAAAAGTCTCGAGAACGACTAGTGCGTTATCTTCGTGATGCATACAGCAAATTTTCATTTTTCTCCGAACAGGTGGATGCTATCAGGAGACTAGACGTTGTCCGAAATCGGGATGTAAAAGGATCGAGGCAGCTACTTTTCTTTGCATATGCTTTGACAATGAAAGGCGTCACCCAAGAACTCGAGTCACTAGGGCGTACCTTGCAGGACGCGTTCGGGGTCATAGGACAGACACCAGAGGAGTTTACAGCTCTGTTCATGGATGAGGAGGAGAGTCGCAGAATTAGCTATGCCTAGGATACTTGTAATTATTGATGACTACTGACTTGAACTGAGGTGCTTGACCAGTTCTTTTTTTTTTCTAATAATTTTCAATTACATTTTCCCTTTGTACCCCTTCGTGTGAGTGCGATATCGATATCGAGATCTGCATAAATGAAACTATATTGTTCGTTGACAAAATCACGTGACCATACTTTCTGGAAGCTGTCGCCGTCGACTGCAATCTGCGGAACAACGTCGTCCTGTCTTCTCATCGTTTCGTGGACATTTCCTCTTGCAAAGCTTCTGCCAACGCCCGACAAGCTAGAAGCTATCCGAGAGTCAAAAAATAAAGGGTAATTTTGTGACTGGACGCCGCTGCGACTTGTCTTGAATTTCGAGTGCGCCATGGCCACGGAGAGAAATCAGAGGGTCCAGGAACGGGAAATTAATCGTCTGTTCAAGCACCAGGGCTACAGAATTCGTGGCTAACTTTCTTGTAGTGTTACTGCGGCGGGCAAAGGAGAGTACTGAAAAGGGTTCTCCAGTAAGTTGCTTCTTACTTTTACTATCAGACTTGAGCTGATGGTATGATAGCCCAGGAAGGCAGCCCTGCAAAAACTTATCGACCTCGCACATTCCTCTAGTGCTCATTTCAAGATTCTTGCCGCCCAAAACATTAAATTTTTCTTTGCCGACTTCCCTGACCTCGAGGAGGACGCTATCAATGCAGTGTATGATATCTGTGAAGATCAGTCTAGCAAAGTACGTTTCAGTATCATTTCAAACATTGGCACCTTTATACTTGAGGATTAGGTTAGAACAGAAGGATATAACGCAATTACGGGACTTTCAGCGGCCGATAACGACTGGGTGAAACGAAATACAGACGTGCTGTTACAGTTGCTTCAAAGTGGTAGCTATCATCTCTTTACAAAAATTTCCACTCCTTCATCCCACGATTTCTAGAGGAGCCTGAAGAAGTTACTGTAATCAAGACTGCTCTAAGGGAACACCTGGTCATGGCTCCTTCCGTTACCCTTGGCGTACTATTTGACCAAATCATTCCCACTGACGACAGTATGGACCAAGAGGAAATAGCCATAAGGGAACGGCTACGTGGACTCGTGCTCGCGTTTATGACGAACGAAGCCAAAGAAACTATCAATCAAAATCCCAAGCTCAATAACCAATTCGCCGAGGGGCTTACACTTGTACGTTATTCTTGTCATCTTTTCTCTCCTGTTATTCATTTCATCAGGCTATACCACGATTGGCTGATGACGAAGCTGCATCGTTTATTCGAGACCACATACTCCCCTTGTCTATGTTTAGTTCGCGTTCCCATCAGGGTGATCTCCTCCTTCAAGCGATGATACGGAAACTCGAAGCATCAGACCTCAAGCGCTCTCCCTTGTCACCAACGACAAGGTCCTACCTCAGTTTGGCCCATCATCTTACAGTCGACAAGAAAATTTCATCGCCTCTGGACCTTCTCAAATTTTACTATGGTTCCCTAACCTCCAAAATAACTCTGATGAGATTGTCACAAGATGATCAGACACTCGTTCTCTGTCAATTAGCTGAAATTTTGGCAGCTTGCGAAGAAGATCTCAAAAACACCCGACTACCCGAGCGAGAGCAACTACAGAAACAAGTTTATGCCGTCGTTGATGTTTCCCCCATCTTCTTCGAGGTCACATTTTTACTTACACGAGTGTCTTCCTGCTCATGTGCCCTCCCCTCCTTACAGCGTCTAGGCAGTTCCGTCGATTCAAAAGAGCGCTCAAGGAAAGCCTGTGAGCTGCTGTTGAATTCGTGTATACAAGTGAGCACCCTTCCATGCCTCTTATCTTCTTCTCTGATGAAGTGCTTGGCAGCGTAAAGCGCAGCAAGACCCACATTGGACTGTACCCACATCAATCAACTCAGCTGTGCAAGCCTTGTCCGCCAAGACGTCAAATCAGGCACTTCAGTTGCTCATTAGGGTTCGCAGTGGGCCATTTCTCATTCCTGTCGCTTGTGTCCGACATTGTCTCTTCTGTTTCATCAGTCTCTAGCGCCCACAGAGGTACCAATCCCCACCGCCACTACCGGTCCATCTAACGTAACAAACATACCGGCATCATTGCCCCCGAAGCCAGCCGCCAGGGCATCGGTGGATGTTTCGCGCAAAATGAGGATATCTGGTCGAGACGCCGACCATGTAATGAAGGATGTGTCTCCACAAGCCAATCCAAGCAAACGCAATCTGCCTCGTGAAGACCCGCCAAGGTATCAGAAAAGGGCGAAGACAGGGAATGGACCCGGATTATCACTACTTAACCGTTTAGCTGATTCTGCATTGCCTTCGCCACGGGAACCAATTGAACAAAGTGCTAGGCGCACTCCGCAGCAGCGACTACCAGATAACAGCATGGATGTCGACGGTCCTCCAGAAGGTGGCTACAGCATTAAAGGTGCTGCCAAGATGGAATCAACGAACGCCGTGGGGACCGGTCGACAACAGCAGCGACCCCCGCCCTCACTCATTGATCGTTTAGAGTCAGAAAGAAACAACACATCAGGAGTGGGAGATACGTTCGGAAGTCGCGGCAAGCAGAAGCGTTGGTAACGCACGTGTACTTCACTGCCTTTCGTGGCGCCAAGTAGTATTTAACTAGTGTGCTTTTTGTATGCCTGTGTGGGAAGGTATGATTGCTGCGGATCGATATTTCGTTCGTAAACGAAACGGTGGGCTGTGATATTCGCCTCGTTTTCGTCCCTTTTGATGATGATATTAAACAGTGTGACAGCGGAAGGAGATAAAATGAAGTAAGGTCCTCCGATCATCTACATACAATGGATATCCGTCTTGACCGAGACGTCAAACAAGTTACCGCGCCAACCAATCAGTTCCGCCGTATATATAAAGTGGCACGTAAATGCTGATGGTACCCATGCATTTCCCTCCCGCTCTTCTCCTGATCCCACTTGTTAGTGCAGTGGCTGCTATACCTCAAAATGTGATTTTTGTCTATGTATAGATCACAGCGTTCCTCGCTAAAACACCTTGTAGAATCTTGAGGCTAGACAGTCGTCGGTGACCGGAGACTCACAATGTGGTACTGTACGTGTCTTCTGCCCAACAACTTTCCCCTCTGCTAAGTATAAGCTTTTAGTCCATGTGTATCGAAGCCACAGTGAATGGAACCTCCGTACAATGTTAGATCATTTCTTTCCATCATCGTTACTTCAAGAGAGTAATTGTTGTTCCATAGATGTCCTCTCAAGTACGCAAACCGTTGGATGGATGGGAATGTAAGTCTCCTCCTGTCTTGAGTTGGTACCCATCTCATCGGTTGCTCTAGGGGGTTTGGTAAACAAATGTCAAATTCGCCAATGGTTATCATGTGGTCCAATAGCGATGGAACTATCACGGTATCCCAACGGGAGGCCAGCGGTCATTCGACGCCCCAGGTAGTCAGTAACCCCGACCGAGTCGCAACTTTAGCAGAGAGCGCGAGCACCGTAAGTGCCGCCGCACAAATGCCTCTATGTTTGCCATTAAATATAGTACATCCTTCTAGACGTCGGGATCAGAAACCAGATTCGCATTTACCGTTGATGTGCGGCATGTTCCTTTTCAATCATTGCCAGACTCGCTTATTTAACCGTTCCTCTTCTAGACAAACGGCGATACGACTGAAGATGTCATCTACGCTTTCGGGCGAACCAATCCGGGATCTTCTAGCATGAGCGCTAATATTCAGCAACATATCGACGACGGTACCTTACAATTAAACTTGGCGGGAGATTTGTCTGCGACGTCGACTGGTTCTGCGTCATCTCCGGGCAGCACTTCTGGGACAACCCGGCCTTCTGATTCACTTAGCATTCCTTTACAGCCGTACCAGCGCATGATTATAGCACATGCCATTCTCTGTGTTGTTGGCTTCTTGTTTTTCCTTCCCTTCGGATCGTTACTTGCGCGATACGTTCGAACGTTCACACCAAAATGGTATACCGGACATTGGATATCCCAGTTCGCCATTTGTAAGCTGGTTTACTATGTCTTCTACCTCTGTTCTAAACAGACCGTGCATTTTAGCTGGTCCCCTAATCATTATTGGGTTTGCCCTGGGTGTGCAGAGTGTGACTTCCTCAGAGTCCCTTCATTTAGACGATGATCACAAGGTATGCTTCGCTGCCGACGTCCCATGATAATGTTCTGACTTGCTTTTCGTAGCAATGGGGTGTCGCCATATTTGTACTGTACTGGGTACAGTGTGCTTTAGGCGCTTTCATTCACTGGGTTAAGCCCAAGAGGTCCACTGGTCGGCCCCTGCAAAATTACTTCCACGCTATCTTCGGGCTGTTCATCATTGCTTTGGCTTTCTATCAAGTGCGGACGGGATATAAAACTGAATGGCCGAATACCACCGGTCGCGGTGATATTGCCAAAGGTGCCGACATCGTTTGGTATATTTGGGTGGTGGTACGTTATTGTTCTTCATATCTATACAGTGACTCATCATTTACGTTCTGTCGGCACAAATCAGATGGTACCTTTGTTGTACTTGGCCGGATTGGCATTCCTCAGAAAGCAATATAGACAAGAAGCAGCTGCAAAAGGTAGAACAACTCGTTTACAATATGAATTCGACATGTCCGATGTTCAACATCAATACCACAATTGATGCTATGATACCTTTTTTTTCTCCTTCGCTACTTATATCGTCGGTTTTCTT
Organism: Armillaria luteobubalina; assembly: GCA_030435615.1. Taxonomy (NCBI): domain Eukaryota; kingdom Fungi; phylum Basidiomycota; class Agaricomycetes; order Agaricales; family Physalacriaceae; genus Armillaria; species Armillaria luteobubalina. The sequence continues at coordinate 16,054 of JAUEPU010000318.1, read as the reverse complement.
ACTTTCTTGCTTCTTAGGTATATACAAATCATGATCGCAGACATTCAAGCACCTGCTTCCATTTATACAAGCTGCGATAGATGTCGCTTCCCATCTTTTCGACTGTGGTGCAAGCGTAGTGTGTGTAATTACTAATCTGTATATGTCTTGTAGTTCAAATCAGTAGATTCCTCTGTTGTTTAGAGGCCATAGTGTCGTACATTGCCGTATAAATAAGAGCTATACGTACCTGGATACCGAATTTGTACCGAATGGCAGTAAGTGCTACTATTTTAGTCGGCGGCACCTGGATCAACAGTCGCTGACTAAGCTGAGAGAGGTTCGACTTCTCTGCCAGTGATCTACATACCATTTTTTCCGAGATAAGCTAAGCCAGCAATGTACGAGGCCTTAGGCCTCAACTCTCGTCTCGTCGATTTCTTTGACCCACCCACCTATGCCCTTCAGTGTTTGGTGTTGCCGGATTCGGTACTTGCGCTCTCTGGTTCACCAAGCGCTCCAGACTTGGAGCTTCGCAGCGCCATCCCGACTCTGGGACCTATACAAGTCGCCCCCAATTCTCACGCCACTTCCCTTTGGCCGTTCGATCCCCTTCTGCGAACCCCCCAAGTCTCTGACAACCCACCGTATACGCAGGTACCCACCACGTATCTGGTGTGCATTCCATTCACTCGTTCTGACACTATAACTAGATCTATCCCCTACTTCCTCTCACACAATACTTGGCTTATCCAGCTGGATCCTTCCTCGACTTCCCCAAAAACCTCGTGTCATAATTCATGTGATATTGCTTGAATTGCGCAGCGTATTCCTTGGCGATTTCTCACGTCGTGATTTCGGACTTCGACATATTCCGCAAAATCTCTGCGAAAAGCTCCGCCAACAGATAAGGAGGGTCGCATGGCATCGTCGGATTCGTAACCATCACACGCTTATAGTATTTACGAAGAGAAATCGTACGTTTACTATCGTTTGACGTATAATCGTCTGACTGTTGACGGTGTTAAATATAACGCAGTGATTGGCTAGATTGCTATACGGTCATTGTGTGAGACTCGGATTACCTTTTGGTCGAACCTTTTCGAAATGGAGAGGGAAAGAAAGTAATTACTGGCGGGCACTTGGCCCGGTTGCAAATTTTGATGATCTAATTGGTTCCTATATCATGCGATACTTATACCTGACTGACTTGAACTTTACATTGTCATGTCTCTAGCCGGAAAAGTTTGCATCTTCCCTACTCGGATATCGCAATGACTGACTTGTTTATCAGGTCGCCATTGTCACCGGTTCTTCCAGTGGAATTGGGCTTGCCACTTCTCCGAGACGGGTGCTCAGTTCTCGGCGTTGATCTACGTCCCAACGACGCTTTTACGAAGTCGCCGACGTTTTCTTTCTACGAAAGCAACATCGCTGACCCTCTTGCCGCCGTGGCCATCATCGCTGCAAGCAAAGAGGCATTTCCTGAATCTGGCGGCGCAGTGGATATACTGGTGAATAATGCAGGGATCGCGGATAACAATGCAGGTGTGGAGACGCTCAAGGATGACGTATGGGATCGAGTCCTTGCAGTAAACTTGACGGGTCCAGTTAAGTTGATGCGGGAAGTGGTAAAAGTGATGAAGGTAAATGGTGGCGGAGCAATCGTGAATGTCTCTAGCAAAGCAGGCATAAGTGGCGCTGTGGCTGGGGTCGCTTATACCGCAAGCAAACATGGCATTGTACGTTCTTCTTGTGTGTTTGAGTTCAGTGTTGATCGACCTTTTCTGCTAGGTCGGCGCGACGAAGAACACCGCCTGGCTCTATAAAGAGGATGGAATAAGGTGCAACGCCGTAGCTCCCGGAGGTCCGTCCTCGCGCCTCTTGATATTCATTGGTACTGATACGATTCTCTTTGACCGATCCAGGCGTGGCCACGAATATTGTCAGCACCTTACGTGATATGGATGTCACGTCCAGCATGAAAATCAAGTCAGTACAAACCTTTCCAATATGTGTATCATACTGACCGCGGCACAGACCTGTACTTGACGTTCATATGAACACCGTTACTGGCGAAGGGATCGCAGCACCGGAAACAATTGCTCAAGTCATAGTCTTCCTTGCCTCTGACGCAAGCAAAGGCATCAGCGGTGCTATATTACCTGTGGATAGTGCTTGGAGTACGATCTAAAATCGCTTGTGTCTTATGAATTTGACTAAGCAAACTATTACTTCCAATGGTCCCGATGCGTGTTCCGTGAAGACGGTTTGCTTGTCTTGACTTCGCTTCCTTTATGGTTATTCAAGACCTCGAGCCAAGCAATCAAAGGTGGTGTCACCGAAACGTTAATCTGAGGTGTAGTTTTGGTCTATTGATCAATGGGTCTTCGAAGTACTGAGGAGTGGGTTTAGTATTGGAGATGCAAATCGACAATGCTGAGGCGTAGATCCATAGGAACGACCTAAACCCGCTAGACTGGTATGTAATTATGATTCACAATAGTGTTCATGCGGTCAAAGAGTCGTCGTTTTTGGCGCTACCGTTACCACTACTGTGTTCTAGCCAGAAAGGTCTCTGGATTTTCCAGGGGTTCCTCCTCGCCAACTAGGTATTCTTCACGATGTGTGTCTCTTTCGGGAAGCCAGGCTCGCTGATATCTAAGTACTTCTCACAGTTGAAAGATGCGGTATAGGAGCGGATCATTGGGCTGAATTTGACGGCGTCAGTGAAGTTGATGCGAGAAGTGATGGAAGTCAGCAAGGGAAAAATAGCGAGGCTGTTGCAGGTAAACGTGAGCTATCACAGCGCGTTCTAATACTCATTTCCGGCTCATGCATACTGGCAAGTGTGATCTGATCAGGCACGAGGCCCCCAAAAAATGGGATTGTAGTCCCTCGCCCTTTGCCCATTACGGGGCGTGTTGTGGTCATCAGTCTAGACCTTCATCACTGCGATAATAGATGGGTCGGATGCATGACGGCTCACCGAAGTCAGTGCATACACTGTTTTTTGATCATAGATCGTTCACAGCAGTTGATAGTCCGTACTACCCTCTAGGTTGGGGAACAAATAACCATGGTCTTTCTTCTTAACCTCCACATCCAGTAGGGTAGGATTGTCGCTATTTTGTCACTGGTATACGATCCGACCATGTCACTGTTCATGCTCATCTCGGACATCTTTGCCCGGGTTTAGGTTCTATCGTCCAAATGAAGTCTCACGTCCATCTTCTAGAGGCGTTTTCGGTAACCTACAGCAGAAGGCTGTCCGACCGACAACAGCAAGGCTGTGATTCCTGGTCCAACTACTGCGGATTGGTCACTGCAGCCCTCTGATTGGATGGAGCGTCAAAGATCAAGACGACTGCTCGATCGACCCTGATCCGCTGCCAACCCGGGCGACCCTATATAAGATGCAAGATATCTTCTTTGACTTTTGTTCTAATGTATCTTTCTCGTGTTCTACCATTAGTGACGCTCTATGGTCTGCTTGCGACCGCGCAGTCTTCCAACGTATGTCGTCCTTCCCGTTCTATCCAACATGCTCATTGCACTCAAGACAGTCGTCTGTGACGGGAGATATACGATGCGGCCAAGTACAGGCCTTCCTTAAAAAATTTTCACCCAACTAACAGACATGCATAGTATATGTGTGTTAAGGTGACTGTGAACGACACTACGGTGCAATGTTTGTCCTCGCTTCTTGCTCCTGTTCTATAAATTCTGATTATGGGACGGTTAGATGCTTTGGCCAGTACAGGTTCCAAAACGGTGGGGTGGATGGGCATGTATGGCTTTGCGTATTTCGTGGCGGTTTCACTCTACTCATCAATGACAAATAGAGGATTCGGGAGCCAGATGGACAACACACAAATGGTTATCATGTGGCACAACAGCGATGGAACCATAACGTTATCCCAACGGCGGGGAGACGGCCATAATCTACCCCTAGTCGACAGCAATCCTGATCGAGTCGCAGCCCTCGTCGAAGCTGCAAGTTCTGTATGTACTTTCTCAAGACAACTTGCATCGCTGTTCATTATTGTATCTCTTAGACGGCTACCTCAAATACTACATTCACATTCACTGTTGATGTATGCTATGATCCCGTCCCTTTCGAACAGTCGAACAAGCTTATTGACAGACAGCCTTGTAGAAAACGAATGTTACAACTCAAAGAATTATTTTTGGATTCGGATCCACCAATCCTAGGTCCTCTAGTGCTGATGCCGACCTTGATGAACACATTGGTTATGGCAGTTTTGAGTTGAATCTGAACGGAAATATAACCTCTGGTTATTCGTCAGATCCTCTGCAGCCTTTCGAACGCATGCTTGTCGCGCATGCCATCCTTTGCATTCTAGGTTTCCTATTATTCTTACCCTTTGGGTCCTTGCTGGCTCGATATGTCAGGACATTTACCCCAATGTGGTACACAGGTCACTGGATATCTCAGTTTGCTCTCGGTAAGTCCTAAAGACACTACACAATGTTTGGTATATAACATATAGTCTTAGCTGGACCTCTTATCGTTGTAGGTTTTGCCTTAGGCGTGCAGGGCGTTAGCTCCCAGGGTGTACCGCATCTAAGTGATGACCACCAAGTATGTCGTGCCGCGTCTCTGTCATTGCTTCGGCTCTAATGCGTCCTCAGAAATGGGGCGCCGGTATATTTGTCCTTTACTTGACCCAATGTGCCTTAGGTGCTATTATCCACTGGGTAAAGCCCAAGAATCGTCCCGGTCGTCCGCCCCAAAATTACTTCCATGCTCTCTTTGGACTGATCGTCATCGGTTTGGCATTCTACCAAGTCAGGACAGGATATGTGACTGAATGGCCCAATACTACTGGCCGTGGAGATGTTGCGAACGGCGCGAATATTATATGGTATATATGGATTGTGGTACGTCTTCCAATCATAATCATAATCATTACGATCATCCAGTGAACCTTTATTAGCTGTTGCCGCTTCTATACTTGGTCGGATTAGCGTTTCTGCCTAAGCAATATAGACAAGAAGCAAATGCTAGGAAAGGGCGGATTAACTCAGACGAACACCTAATGGACGATGTTCCACAGCAGTATCGCGATTGATTTGGGGGATTAGACCTTGGACTATTTGCTCATAGAAAGAATATTACTAGATTTTCATATATGTCCTGCGAACAGCAAGGTGACTTTTCATTTCGTTTCCTCTGTCTTGTGACGTGAAGGCGGCAACACCCGAGTGGCTGTGCTTGTCGATCCTTCGCAAGCTCTGGGCCCGATCGATGAACCACCTAGACTCGACGCATCGACGGCCAATACGGCTCCGACCTTTTTCTGGAAGGATTGGAACATATATAAAGAGAACGAAGTAATTTCAAGGTGTTGAATCCTTAAGATGACGTCGCCATTGTCAAAAATCTTCCCCAAATCACCTGTAATATCTGATGGAGGATTGGTGAGTCACATGTCAAACCTCGAATACAATCGGTATGTACTCAATAATGGGATAGGGAACTACACTTGAAACCGATTTCAACGTCAATATATCTAATACACCTCTGTGGTCCTCACGAGCTATCATCGAACAGCCGGACGTCATGACTCAAGCACACCTCGCATTTTTCCGCGCAGGTGCTCAAGTCATCCTCACCTCCACGTAAGTTTCCAACGTATTTGCATTTCTATGGTATATTTCATGAATGTCGATCGTCAGGTATCAGTCTTCGTTCAGTACCTTTTACCAGGCTGGATACCAGAAAGAAGAGGCGATCGAGATCATGCGTAAATCTGTGCAGCTAGCTAACGAGGCTCGCAAGATCTTCAATAGTGAGCGCCCTGCGGGCTCATATGATGTCCGGATCGGTCTATCCTTGGGCGCATTCGGTGCGAGTCTGGAAATCTCACACGAATTCGATGGTTTCTATCCTCCTCCATATGGACCCCGTGCATACCATACAGAGGGAGGAAATCTCAATTCGTACAGTTCGGATGAGATTGAGCAGGAACGAGCATCCACCGACGCGCTCGCTCTCTTCCATTTCGAACGCATCGAGCTCTTTTTGAGCGACCCTAAAACTTGGGGCCAGATCGATTGTGTTGCCTTTGAAACTGTACCTTTGCTTAGAGAGATACGAGCAATCAGGAAAGCTATGGAAATGGTGGAAGCACGGATAAAGCGGGACGGCCTCGAGCCGAAACCATGGTGGATAGAGACCGTGTTTCCTGATGGGAAGTTTCCTGAAACCCCGAGAGTAGGAGGAACCTTCACTGTTGCCGATGTTGCAGCAGCAGCACTAAAAGACGACGGCTTACCCACACCGTCTGGTTTTGGAATCAACTGTACCGACATGGTGCACGTACGGACTCTGACACCTCAGGTCACCGATGCGGTGAAGAAGCTTCATCTGCTTCAGAAACCTTGGTTCGTGGTATATCCAAATGGAGGCGACGTATACGATCCAGTAACGCAAACATGGACGGTAATTGACACGAAGACTGAAGCTGAAAAGCACGAAGAATGGGCACAGAATATGGAGCATGTTGTGAAAGGCATTGGAAGTGAAGCATCATGGGGAGGTATAATAGTCGGTGGATGCTGCAGGACTAATCATGAGGACATCCAGACCTTACGTTCCAAGTTTAGACCAGAAACTTAGCGCCTTGAATATAAATTGAGCCTAATCCTAAACGCAGGTGAACTTCCCTAAAAATGTACATTTACCATCGGCACCAGCTAGGTTCCAATACTATATTTAAGTTCAACGCACCGCTCTGTTCCAAATGAGGCATAGAAATGAAGTCAGCGAGTGCTGCGCCGTCCTTGAATTCATGGCATAAGGTTGTAGGCAGTACGCCTGCCAATACCCTACACCAGAAGACTCCTCGCTAAGTAATTCAAGGTTTTCGTACAACCGAAAGGAGGAAAGTATGACAAGTGATACTCCAACATTCAATCTATATACCGCAGGTTTCGGGAGCATAGTCTCGCCGCTAGCGTGATAGTCTCATTGAGTGACCACGAGGTTGCAACCTTGGATTTGATCAGTGTCTTGCTCAGAATACATCGCGCACGTCTTCACATGGGATTTCGTCTGATTCTTTGTTACTCTAACGGGTGCAGCTTCAGACAAGCGGGAGTCTAAGGGGATCCCGAAAGTTTCTCTACAGCGAAGTATGGAGTCCTTTCGCTGAGAATGAAAAAAAAGACGAAGCAGGACGCATGAGAAACGCCGATCGTTAACCTTTACCCGAGATAGATCGATAATCCTTTCACAGGGTATCACGAACTAGAACGAAAACACCGCACATTCAGTTGCATAACTTACAAGATAAAAGCATACACATCGATAGCTTTGCGTATATCAAAAGCAGAAAGAGATACTTGTCCATGTAGATCCTGACCCAAGATAGAATACAGAAATAAATAAATCTGGAGGGGTCGCTTTCATCCTTTTTGCAAGTCTGGTGACGCCCGGATTAAGGAGTCTGTGGAGGCCATGTATCCCGCCGCACGTACTGGACCAGAGAAGAGCATCACAGGATCCGTTCGAGCGGGAATGACGCTCTCGCTCGATAGGTTCCTCTGATGTACCCGTGCCAATGGGGCCAGGGAAGAATCTGGCAGTGGGAGCGGGCGAATCGACATGGGTGTCGCCATGAGATGAGGAGCGGTCAGAAGGGGCGGAGGGGTATTGGGAGGGGGGTGGTGTCAGTATCCTCTCGTCTTGCAGAGGAGAAGCGTGGTATGGTGGAGAGGAGATGAGGGGTAGATCATCGTCGGCGTAGGGCAGGTGCTCAGTGGAAGGGAGAGGAGAGTGTGTTGAGGGGTCAGACGGAAGCCGGAAATGGGATGTGGATGCGTTTTGGAGGGCCTCGATAGAGGAGCGATGGATGAAGAGAGGAGAAGGTGAGCGAATGGGAAGATGGCTGGAAGAAGCCATGGGGGTGGGATACGCTGCACCGTCCCGCGACGGTGCTGGACCTGTGTGTAAGCCAAGCATGTTGTCCGATGACGGTTTGCGTAGACGCTGTGGTATGCTTCGTGGAGGAGATAGAGGAGGTAAAGGAGCAGGATATGTCGGTGCCGGCGGGGGTCGCAGTATTGGTTGCTGCTGCTGAACCTGAAATCAGAATGGCAATAAAGTTCATGACATGTGCAGCCCGTACCTTAACTCCAGAAAGCGGTTCTGGAGGACGTGAACTAGAGGCGATGGGAGCTTCTTCTTGGGAAACTGCATGATGTTGCTGAGAGCGGCTTTCGCCCGATTCGAGAGTGAAATCTCTGCCACCTTGGGATATTAACAAGACACTGGGCGGGGGTTCAGGGAACTCTTCGGAAGGAGTGATCAGCCGTTCTTGTTCACTATCGGCTTCGAACCCAGGTTGGTCTTCTCCATTATTACTCATGTAGCTCTCATTATCCATCACGGAGTAACGGGAAAACCTGCGAGGACCAGGTTCAGCCTGGGCCGCGTACACCTGTTTGTTGCCCGCTGTACGATAGTTTTCGAGTGTAGAGTCGGTCTTTGCGCTCATTGCGGTGCCATCAATGTCAAACAACATGTCGCGAGAAAGCGCTCTGACGTGCACAGGCTTCGTTCTCCACGGGCGAGGAATGGATTCTGAAATGTCGAGAAATCTGTTCCTCGTCTTTCGAACAAAGTCCTGGGATCGTATGTACCATGTCCGCCGGGCCGGGCCATCGTAGGGCGTTGGGGTAGACGATAGCCGAATGTGTCCATGTCGTGATGTTGATGGTGTAGCCACGTATTGATAATCCTCCAAGGCTTCCACTTCACCGTCGATGGCCCAGTCATTGTCCCTGCTGTCACTGTGTACTTTCTTCGGCCCGTGGGGCAAGCGAGGAAATTTGAACGAGAAACCTTTCAGGGAGACACCATGGTGTCGCGCCCACAAACTCCTCCACCGGTACAAAAAGAGCAAGATCGCAGCGACGCCAATAACTGAGCAAGATATAGCCACTATTGTGATGATCTGATACTTTGACCAGCTGCTGCTTTGATCTTCGGAGTTGTCGGCTGCTAAGAATAAGACATACAGAATATGTTCCTAAAAGACTTGCTTACGGTCGGCGGCTTGGCGAATATTGAAGGTCTGATTGACTGGCATTTCAGCGTAGGCCCACATAGGTACGTGATCTTGGTCTTCAACAGAGCGCTTAGACGTGCCAATACGCAGTTTCTGCTGCTCGCACTGGTTCTGCCACTGATCCGAGGTCAGCGAGTAGTTACCTTGGCTCATCAGACAGGCGCTCCAGATGTTGAAGAAGACGTTGGTGCTGTCTGCGGTTGAGTGTCATAAAGATACAGTAGAAGCTAATACTGCACCATGTACACCAGTTTGGACTCGGTTCCCCATTCTGTGGGTGCTGTGGACGGGAAGCTTCCTGTACGCCGAATACTGCATCTCTCGCCTGTGGACACCACACCATCTCCTCGACCAGCTCACACGGCGTCTGACCCTGCTTGTTGTTCAACTGTATTCAAAATGAATTCGGATTTGATTTCCAGCGCGAAAAAAAAGCGACGCACAGCTGCATAACGATCATCCTGGGAATATTTAGATGAGATATTTGTAAGCCGAGACGAGGCCGTGGCTCACCTTGGCAGATACGATGAAGGACGACAGAACAGACACGACACTCAAAAGGAGGAGACTGCCAGGATTCATCACATACGGGCGTTAGTGTTGTGGATGAGCGTGTTTACTCAAAAGGAACAGTGGAAAGGAAGGGTCTTAACGAACCATGTGGATCAATTCCGACTTCGAAATTTCGATTTCGGGGCATACGGTCACAGGCTCACGTTATTGCTCGATGGAATCAAATTTGGAAGTGCTTTCAATACTGATCGTTACAGCCACTACACATAACCTACCAAGGGAGGATGAGACGTTAATGTCCACTGACCATGGCTGTGTACATGTAAGTATAGAGGACTTGAAAATGCACAACGGAAATCTCCACTAATCGAAGACTGGCAGCCGGCAGTAATTGCATCCTCAAGGCGGAGTGGCTTCGATAGAGAACATTCTACGAAAAGTCATCATTACCACTGACGGTTTGGAAAATGTCCGAACTTCGGCGGATGAGCTGACAAGCTCGTGCCATGATGGGGACGGATGGCCCGCAACGGCAATTTCTCTAAATCCCGGTATTATGAGGAACGACAGCTGCATGATGCTGTCCTTACGCCACTGTTTTTGTGATAAACATCACCATCTTCCAACCGTCGTCATCGGAACCCCCGACCCGGACTCGCTGTCGACCCAAGAGCTGACAGTCCAAATGAGCAATCACGTCCCAGTGTTTGACCATGCGTTCCTTGAAGTTTTCACAGGAAAACTGCGACTAGCTGTGATACTCAGGTCTATGTCACGGCTCGCAATCAAGACCGGGGACCCTGGAGATCCTCTACGCAAGCGCGCGCCGAATTCAAAATAATGATTCCGTCATCCGTACCCTAGACCTCGTCGAGCACACGGTGGTCCCTTGCTATACATAGCTCATGCAGGACCATTGGGTTAGTCATGTGCCAGGAGCAATAGATTCATGCCGGGTAAAGTACAAGGGATACGACATGGAATTCTGACAGTCTCTGGCCACAGTCGGCTTTAACATTCAAGGGAATCCCGACTCTGAGTTTAATAGACTTTGTCAGAGTTCCCATGTTATCCCAACCATTCACGCCGGTTTTTGCCTAGCCCGAAATAGCTGCTTACCAGGAGTGTACAAAGGGCTCAAAAGGCTTTTATTTCTCACCCAGACTCGGGCGTGAGCATGTGAAACGGGAAGAAGATACGCCTTCATATATCAATGCACGGTCGATCAGAAACGCCTGATAGAAGTGAGAACAAAGACGGATAGCCACCCGGAAACTACATTTGATCTTTATCAACGAAGTTGTATTTTTGAGAGACGGAGGAGACGTCATTCGGGGCCCGCTGAAGCTCGGCTAGCCGAAAAAATGCTACCTGACGGTTTAGCGTAATACGCCATCAGTACAATCAATAATTTGATCATGAAAGAGGCATCTGGTTTCTTACTAACAGGCACTTTATAGAGCAGGAACAGTCGCGGCGTTATACCTATACGTCACAGAATTGAACAGTCAGTAACGATGTCACGAAACATCCTTAGCTCAGGCTTAAGTATCGGATGCGTGAAGAATGGTGGGTCATATGATAGTCTTGTCCTATGTGCCAGAAATACGATGCTCCAAAGTCGGCAGGGTAATAGTTAACTCTGACGGAAAAAACTTCAGTCTCTAAGCTTTAAGTTGTGTGATGGCATCCAGAGAAGATAAGGAGGTGGAGATTCTTGAACTTGGAAGGTAAACATGTATACCACGAGGCCTAGTCAGATCTTGTCCGTTCTGTTCGGGAAGAACTTTATCCTTACCTTCAATGTAAACTGACAGTCAGCTAGAATGTTGGTCCAGGCACCTCTATAAAACAGCCGTCCGGGAGATAGCTCATACGGCCTGGCCGAGCTATTCTGCACGGCAGGCGTGAAGCAACCACAGATCCGTGTCGACCTTCCAGCATGTAAATGCGCAGTCGACTGCGGTGGGCTTACAACCTAGAGCCTAGCAGAAGTCAATAAAGGAAGTACCTTTCACCGCTTTGCTCGCCCACCGTGCCTATGGCTAGCTACTAGACGACAGCTGCAGGACAAGAATGAGGGAGGCATCGTGAGAAATAGGAGATTGTACCGAAATGATCAACCTGGCGCGTCGCGTCTGACACGTGACTTTCTAGTTAAGGTGATTCAGCACCGATTGTCCTCATGTCATTGTCTATGTAGCGTATATGCCATAGAACTGGCAGAGCTTGGACATAAGGTATGCGAAAAGGCCTAGAGCGCTGAAATAGGAACGCTAAACATGCTAAGGAGCTCAGACAAGCAACTTACAGACGAGTAAATCGAAGTACCACCGCGCATATGGACAATATTGTACACAAAATGAGTTGATGCGCCGCCAAAACGGGATGGGTCATAAATTTGTACCACATAATTACACACCAAATACTATAGCAGTAAATTAACGATCCTTGATAGCAAGTAGATAACATGTGTACACATCGTAAAAGCAAAAGTCAAGCATCTGAGAATCACAGTTAGCTTGATTCCATCCTGTCAAACTGCACCGTCTTCGTCCAGCTGGTTTGCTTGAAGTCGTCGGCCTTCCACGCAGCCTCGACGGCCTCTTTCAACGTCGTGTCACCGTATTCTCGCAGACGTACGAGTACTGTTACGAAGTGGTAGACCTCAATGGGCGACGAGATATTGAATGTCCGCACATTGCGCTCAACGATATACACAGTCTGGTACAAGGTAAGCATGGAGTATCATAGTAATGAAAAGAACTCGCCTCCGAGTCGCTCGAACACCAAGCCATGAGTATAGCTCCTTCTACACCATCTGTGGCTAATGCGAAGACAGCCAGCTTAGTAACCCCTAGAGATGCGAGATATCAAACCGAAGCTTCAAGGTACATCTTTGCCTGTATAAGGGCCTTCGCATAAGTCTGAGTCGGCTTCTTGTACTCAGCAAATAGAACTGCCAACAGTATTTTGGTAAGGAGGACCTTTATGTTCATTACAGGCTGAGACCATGTCATCGGGAGAGCAGCTTTGGTCTCGGAGCACGTCAATGCAAAAGGCTGGAGGTATTTCTTGTCCGTTGTTTTTCCTGGCTGCACCTGGGATGCCTGACCAATACCTGGCTGATCTTCGGTAATCGACCCAAGCTGGCTTCGGCTCCTTGTTGACCGTGCATGCTTTGAGCCCACAAGAGAAGATCCACGTCTTCGGGCGCCCTCCTCAGATACCGCAAGCTCATCTTCTGGTTCGACGATATTATCGGCACTGAGCGCTCTGGCACTAGCCTGGACTGTTGCACGAGTTTCAGCCACACAAATTAGTGGTTGCGGAATTGGCTTCATGGGCTCCAACGGCACCGTAAGGATTGCATCGACGATTCCCATCTCTGGTTCATCGCCAGAACGGCTGAGTATGGCTTTCCTCGCCTTTCTAGACTTGGAAAAAAGATCAAGAACAGCGTTCACATGCTGACCAGCCACGAACACAAATGTTGGTTTCGGAGTTCGTGGGATAGATAGCGTGTTGTGTGGCAATCGTATGCATCTGAATCGCACGAGCTTTGAATTCAGCCCCATCAGAACGAGGGGATGTCTTCATCACATCTGCGGCAATATTACGAGAGAGCGACACTGCTCTTTCAAGCCTTGGAAACGGTAAGCACACATTAATGTCCACCGAGGGGTAGGACTTACAATACTCTCCCAGATGCAAGCTCATTGGCAGCCATAAAACCGAGATTCAGAAGAGCATCCCAGTCATGACGGGCATCAGCCTCATTAGGCGAATTACCAGCAAGTCGCTTCGAGTAACCGCCAACTGATGCCCATAGAAGCGATGAAAGATGACCCGAAACAACCTCCCAAAGCTGTTGTGAAAGCTTTTGAGTGTTTTCATTATGACATGCCTCTATTTTCTTGAGAAAGTGTTCTCGAACTTTCTTCACCCCGCTGTCAACGGCAGGATATTCATTCTAGAAACAATGAGCGTGAAATAACCCATGCTAACAGATGGGGAATGCATACCTGTTCAATAGGAGGTTCCTTATAGCTCGTCAACTCCTCATAACGTTTCAACATTTCGTTGATTTCTTCGGGAGCGTTGACGCCTTTTCCCCTGGCATTTGACTCCATTGGTATGTTGCTCAAACTGATAATTTTACGGTCGTACACATAAGTGGAGAAATAAAGCCTATCACCGGGGGATATACCAGCCAATGACCTTGCACCTAATCTGACAACGATATCATAGTCAGATTCAGATGAATTGAGATTCGACATGGAAGACATACGCTGAACAAGACACGGCATCTGCACTCTTCGCTCGTTTCTTTCCAGTCTTGGAAGACCTGCCGTCGGGCTGTGCCCTACAAAACCGTAAGTTGACACTTTATAGAAGTAAATAGGCATCACTCACTTTTGTCGCCCTCGTTTCTCAGACTGGACAGACACTCCATCAGACGGCTTCTCTGAACGTGCAGCTCCACAGAAGGTTCTTCGGGATGTATGGGATCGGCATCAGATACGAAGTGACAACGGGCTCCGCAGGGGAAGGGTCGCGTTTGCTGTTTGCAGACATTGAGCGCTTCGGAGGCCTCGACTTTGAAGAGGACAGCATTTTCACCCGTTTCGGAGTCAGCCGTGGGCGATGAATGACTTGACGAGGAATTGGAAGGTGCTATGCTGTTAACTTCATGAGCGACAAGGGTAGGGCGACATTAGGAAATACCGACCATTTTGCAACTGCATCGATTCAATTAACGATCCTTTGTCTCCATTGTTCTTCGGTACCCGAATTGTCATCATCGATGCTATCTGATCTCCACGAAAGTCGTTTGAACGTTGGTGTTGGGCACTGACCCACGATTCCTTCGACGTGCGCTCTGAGGCCGAGGATGAATTGCGAGAATTTGACAGCACTGACGGGGTCAGTAAGATTATACACTCCCAACGACGCGTCCGTGCGCGTTTCATCTCCATAAACAAATCGAATTGCCGGCTATTAGAAATTTCAGTCAGTGGCGTAGATGAATCAGGAGAACCCTACGCACTAGAATCTCAAAGTCTGATACTCTTTGTCGAGCCATCCCAGCACCACGCGGGCCACGAACCCTGTTCTTGATAGGATAATTCCAATAACAGGCTCAGAAATTCCCCAAGTCGATCGTTGATATAGAACACCGCCCATCAGGCTGAAAATGTCATCCTCATCGGTCACACAAAGGAACGGAAGAACAACAGAATTCGGGGTGGTGCCAAGAAGCGAGGATATGAGCGTCAAGGGGAATATAGGATGACTGAGCAGATGTTGGATCTGCTGAAACCTCCGTGCGCTCATAGCTAGTTTCGGAGGAGGATTCATCGTCGTATGACGTTTCCGAGTCGGATTTCTCCTGCGACTCTTTCTTCGAGTGCTCCGCTGTCATAGACAGGAGCCCCGGCGAAGCTTCATCGTTCACCGCTGACTTCGGTCGTTGAACGTCCTCAACGATATGAGATATCAGCAATGAAGCGTGTCCATCCTCATGAAGCTTCGCACATAAGATAACCGTGGCCGAACGAAAGCCGCCATCTTGCCTGTTCGAGGCTTCGTTAGCAGGTGGTTTTAGTTTCATTTAGTTCGTACCCACATCACAAATGACTTGTCATAACAGACAAATGCCAGCGAGCGAATCAGCAGAGACCAAAAAGGTGTCGTTGACTGTCCGGCACCGTTATCAGACGCGTCGGAGAGCGTTCTCAGCGAGCCAACAGTCGAAAGCACCAAGTCTAAAATATCCAGTATTTTGGAGTCAGACTTTGTGAACTGGGGCAGTGACTCTGTGAGGAAGTTCCTGAGTTCCTCGAGTAAGGGAGGCCCGGGAAGACACGACTGTGCATGGAACGTTGAAAAGTTGTGAAGGAATTGGAGAGTCAAGCAAGTAGGCTAAGTCTTTATCTCAGTGGGCAATTTCGCAGCGTGCGAGACTACACAGTCAAACAGAGACATCAAATCGTTGCTGTACAGCCTTTCGTGATGTAAAGTTATCGAGAGAGGAAGGCGGCGGTCGTAGTGGCAATGAGTGAGGTCAACCTGTCGTGGTTCGGGCCGGTAAGTAATACTACTCACGTGATTGAAACTGTAATTTTGACCTGTTTTATTTGGATGATTTTCTATACTTGACGCGACATATGCGATCTCGTTTGGAATGCTGAGTATATGCTCTGTAGCTTCCCTGGCTACTGGGTTACAAACTCACAAGGAATCTGCCCATTATTCGGCTGTATATATATATACTATTTACTATCTAATCTAGTATCTTCTCTAACTTTCGTACAATTTCTATAAATCATGCGGTGCTAGAATAATGCGTAAAGTATTTTTGAACGGAGTTTCACTCCTTACAAGATTCCCGGGTCGTAACAGTCCTCAATATCATATATATAATGTCGTTTGAGTGTCAGTTCCATTAGATCGTCTCGACA
>JAUEPU010000317.1:0-42216 GCA_030435615.1 Armillaria luteobubalina | reverse complement strand
ATGTTACAGACCCGTTTTGAAAGTGCTGATGAATGACGAAAGTTCAACCTGAAGGCTCGGCCCGGGTAAACCGTTCTTGCCAATCGGGCGGTTACTGAGGATCTTCAACTTCGACCACCATCGTGACGACACCAGTCGTACACCGGTACTTTTCAAAGTTTCTGCGATTCCTAGAAAATTGAGCCCTTCCTGATGTCCTGGCACTCAAATGTTCAAATGCGCCTAAAGACACTAGGTCTGCTCTCGAAACTCGGCACAAATTCGGCACCCCAGCACGCTGAGCACCGACTTAATAGGCTATGCTTCATTCTTTGCCGCTGGGCACTTGGATGTACTTGACCAAACTTCAACGACCGGGAGTCACCTCCAAGTGATTCTCTGTCAAACTTTACAGCGAGCTCTCTGCTGCCTTGGCTAGTGCTGCAGTTGATCATAATTTCAGAGTTCGGAAGCGATATTGATGCATGTCTCACATCAAGGCCGTGGATGGGTGATCCATCACTTATCGAAACATGGGGAAACATCACTTACAGTGACGCCAGCTGTCCCCGACTCTGAGAAACATTACTCATGTCGATGTATCTGCCACAAGACTAATGGCGATGTGCATTCTGATACTGGATCCAGCTTTCTCCCTCAAATTGACTTGCCAACCACCCGTCGTGCCCTTTTTTGGATTTATGCAGCTGGATCAGCTTGAACACCGTCTTTCCAGGCTGCTTTCCTCGCTCTGCGCCATGTTGTGCGGTATTGTCAATACGCGTTCACACTAATGCCGACCTTCACGCACAGTACAGCAATTTGGCTACTTTTGATTTCCCCGCATTGACTTCGAGAGTCCCCTATAAGAGCGCGCCCTGGAAAACTCAACGTCCAAAGCTCCCCGCCTTTCCTAAGATGCGACGAGCATTTGCAGTACCTCTTCTTCTAAGCACATCCGTATTTTGCCAGCAGATTTGGGACATCGTAAGTCACCAGCTTTCACATGCATCTTCATTTATTTTATGATTCGTACTAGTGGCAAACAACTTGGGACAGATCCAAGCTCTTTACCTCGCTTGCCCCTTATCCACCGATAAACTTTCAGTCTCCTGGTAGCATCGGAAGCGCAGATATTGTCGTAAATGACACTACTACATACCAGTCTGTCTGGGGGTTCGGTGGATCACTCAGTAAGCTCCGTATGAACAGATCAAAGACTCTGAAATGAATGAGGTATCGCAGCCGACTCATCTGCGTTGATGTTGAATAACTTGAAGGTGCGCAGTATTTCCTGTCGTGATTGAAAGTTCTGAACTTATAATGTTCGCGTTCACCAGTCTACAAACTCTAGCAATTACTGGACGCTTATGAAATATCTCTTTGACCCCACGGACGGTGCAAACGCTGCAGGTTTAAATTATATTCGGGTTCCTTTGGGTGCATCCGATTTCTCCGCAAGCCGTGAGTTGATTTTAATGCATCCAAGCACGCTGCTGAAATAGGATTAGAATATAGCTTTGATGATTTGAGCGGTGACATGTTCTTCGCCAAATTCACCATTGATGCAGCACCATCGTATTTGTTCTCTGTCCTCAAGGACATAATTTCCATTAATAGCCGTAAGTCTACCTTGCTACCCTTACTGCCTTGCTAATTAAGCTGTACTATCATAGTCGTGAAAGTACACGTTCTTCCTTGGTCTCCACCTGGATGGATGAAGGACAGCGGAACAATGAACGGAGGAAGCCTCAAGTCAACTATGGTTACCAAATGTATGTCTTGTCTCCTTTTCCGCTGTGTACAGCACCAAAGCAGATTACAGATGCGACTTACCTCCTCAAATGTCTACAAGGATTCCAATCTAAAGGTATCCCACTTTACGCTATATCGATCCAGAACGAACCCCAGAATAATTTAAATGCGTCTCCGACCGCTACGTTCTCTGCGGCTATTGAGGGAAGAATCGGGACGGCATTGCGGGCTCTTATGGATAACTTTGGCTTCCAATCGGTGAAGTTGATTGGGTGGGACCATAACTGGGACGGTGCCGGAAGCTATGCCATCGACCTCATGGATGCAGCTGGTGATGCCTTTGATGGCGTGGCTTTCCATTGTTACGCCGTAGGCGAGTTATCTGTGTTCACTACCTAGAGCTCACGTGTCTGGTTCAAGGGAAATGTTGCTGAACAGGACACGTTCCACACTCAATATCCTGACAAAGAGGAAGATTTAAATCCGGAACTCCAATGGACCACACTAATAGTGTACGTCAGATCTATTTCACCGGTAAGTGCGCTGCAAATCGTGAGACATCGCTAACTTCGGTACATGACACGAATTCAGAATACACGGGAAGTTTAGGGTAAACCATCTTTGTTTTTGCGTTCCGTTGTGGATTCTCATCAAACGTTTCAGGCAGTGATGGTGGAGTGACATCAAAGCAAGTGTTTCCTCGTAGTTTGGGACACGCGTGACTTACGTCTATTTCACTCGTAGTGGTACATGGACAATATGTACGCCTCTTACACCTCTTTGCCTCTGAGGTATTGTATATTAAATAACCTCCAACCGGGTTTTCAGTTTCATAGGTAATTTTGCGGCGGATTTGTCTTTTCACCGCTTATTCTCGTGACGGTACAGGCGCAATAGAACACAACTCTCACTCCGGCCTCATGTGGAATATCGCTCTGGATGGTAAAGGAGAGCCTAGATATCCTGGGACGACAAGCTGTGGCGAAGGATGTCGAGCTATTGTTCAAGTCAATTCTGATGGAACATACAGCGTCAATCAGGAATGTAAGAGCTAACCATACCTTTTTTTCCATCTGGACAATACTCATCGTCGATTTATCAGTCTACGCGATGGCCCAAGCGTCTAAAGCCATCATTCCAAAGGACAAAGGTGGTCCGTTTGGTAAACGCGTCCAAGTCAATGTTGGTGGCAAATCGAGTTGGGCTCTTCGTGTCGGCGCATACGTTACAGGAAGGAACTCGCCATCGGACTGGTTGAGATATTCTTTGGTTGTGTTGAATTGTGGGTGGTCCGCACTCGCTCAGGGCCAGTTACTAATTCTTCTTAGGGGACGATCATCCTAATGGCACATGGAGCCCCCAACCTGTCGACGCTACGATAGAATTCCGGGGCATGCAAGTATGTATCCAAGTTTGTTCTGGAAACAAATACTAACTGTATGGTCAGGCCAGGTACACCTTCCCTGTTGGTGTCACTACCTTGTGGTGGTATGGTATGTGTGATGTCGGTTCACCTTGAGGATACCTCTTACTGAACACTATCCAGGATCTCCTCAATCATCGTTGACGCAAGAGCCGTTGGAATTCTATGCCCAATCTGGACAGAACGAGCCAGATGTATTCAAGATGTCTTCAGAAACCCGAGACGAACTGTAGATAGAACTGAGGTTCGAATGTAATTTAGTAGTCTTCAATTAGCTTATCACAGCCACCTTCAATATCTTACTCAATGGTACAGTAAATAATATACCACTGCCGCACGAATCTGTGTGAAGTTTGTGTAAAGCGCATCCAGACAGTGACCAAGACGAGTAGCGGTAGAGTCTCAAGTAGGTCAGCGTAACTGTTCCTTCGCATCTTCGCCCGTGGCGTGTTGCGGGTTACCAATATGAATCATCATCATCATCAGTGCGGGGACTTGTATGATGACCGCGGCACGTGCTAGATATTTTTCTTTTACTCGCTGGAAATCTCCTCTTGGTTCTTTCCAGCAGCAGACGACAGCCACAAAGCTCGTTTCGTACAGGACTCATGGTCTTCTTTTACGGGCAATTAATTTCTGAGCGTTCTCTCTCCAGTTTGGAATTTCTATCAGGGATCCGCACTAGAGATTCAGCCCTTCGCTGCCCGAAGAAACTTCATGTTGAAGCGAGGGCTAGGGCTACAAGTCGACATGTATATTTGTCGTGGAGACTGCTAGTGGGCCGTGTCCTGCAACATGCCATGTAATCGTCAACTCAGCGAACAAAGTTATCGGCGCACGACGTGTTCCTGTGAACGCAAATTGTGCTAATCTTTCTGGCGGACTTGGCGCCCGTTATGATGGCATGATTCCTTCTCCATAATCGATTATTACCAGTCACTGTCATTCGTTGGTATGTGCCCGGGAACACCAGCGTTTTCTTAATTACGATGACTGACAAAGTGTCTTTGCCAGGCTGCTTTGCTCACTCAGCTAGGATTGACATCTCTTGACAACTGAGATTGCGGTATGTATCTCCCTATCATTTTCCGTGTGGCCTTTGTTAATTTCTCTTTGAAAGGGGGGTGAAGTGCGGTGCTGCCATACACCAATCTGATCCCACCACAGAACGTATTGTGTATTCACCCAGAAGGCTCTCGACTTCGAATCTTATGGCAGTCGAGTGCGGAGCCTTCTGGGCCCCAGGGTTGGTACGTGTATCAATAATCTCTCCCTATGTACTCCTCTGACATTTTTTGGTAAGGCGGAGGAAGTGTCCTGAAACCGCTAAATTGTTGAACAGAACCAGTATCGAAATGTTGAGATCATGAAAGAAGAGCGGTGGCGCCATACCACTAAGTTGACATAACTGCAAGCTTTTGAGCGTTGCCAGGAAATTGTTCGGTGTCGAATCTTATGGCAGTCGATGTCGTGAAATAACAACCCCAATTGTGTGGGCTTATCGATTTATGTGCGTACGAGGCTTATATCCGCTGAAGTTTTGGTTGTTGGTGTGGCTGCTTCAGTGCATTTTGTGGCGCGTTTCATCATTGGCTTTGTGCCTTTGATGTGTGCGACTACTTCGTCTGCTACGCGGCATTAATTTTTTGATCAACCAACTCTTCGGAGCGTTTTCATCCTACAAATAGTCTCCGCTTTGGTTGGTGAGTGTTATTATATCTTTTGTTTAGTGTGATATTCATTGCACTTTGTTTTACTAGCGATATCCGGGCTAATTTTGGGTTTTGCAGGAGGCGTCTGTAATGGTCAGTTTTTGTTGTACTTTTCTGTAAAACACTACATACCGTATCAATACAACATGAGAAATCTTCTTACCGTATCGTCGAAATGTCTACCATCGTTTTCTGTCTCGCAGACTGCTGTGGGACCTCGGAAGGTGATTGCCCAATTCGGTACACGTTGCTTGATCACTGCCACCACGTCCAATGAGTCTTAATCTCTCCCTCTATAGCATCAATGCCTTCATAGTCCTCGATACCGAAGGACACCGCGTCCTTGCAAAATACTATAGGCCCAAAGGTCACCCTCAGGGCGAATCCAAAGAGCTGCTCACGTTGAAGGACCAGAAGGCATTCGAGAAGGGACTCTGGCAAAAGACGAAGAAGGCCGGGGGTACAATTGTTTCGTTTCACCAGAGGAACAGAGTACTGACATTAGGCACAGGAGATATCATTCTATTCGAATCCAAGCTCGCCGTGTACAAGCATTCTCTTGACCTCATTATTTACTTCATCGCTGGGCCCACGGAGAATGAGCTCATGCTTTCGGCGGCCCTGAATTCCCTCATTGACGCGCTGTCGCTGCTGCTGAGGAACCAGCTTGAAAAGAGGGCCGTGTTGGAGAACTTGGATATGGTATTGTTGTGTCTAGATGAGACAATTGACGATGGGTGCGTCCGAAATGCTACTGTCTCTGGCGTCTTCCTCATTTCCCACTCTATAGTATCATAATGGACACAGACGCTGCCGCTATTGCGTCCAGAGTGAGCCGGCCACGCCCCGACACGACAGATATCATCATCAATGAGCAGACAATAATGAATGCATACCAGACTGTGAAAGATAAAATGGCCCAGCGGATGGCGCAGTTCTAGAGTGGTATGTCTACTCATACTCGAATCTTCGAAATTTGACCACAGGACAGCCTCATTCTACTAGATGTTGTTTATTATTGGAATTAATCTCTTGCATCCTGTCGGATCTTTGTCGCTTTCATGACTTTCCTGAATACCCTGCAACGCTCAACGCAGTGCGGTACATGGTTATAGATCAATCATCGCATGACGCGTCTACCCACTCTTGCGTACAAGACTCCGCCTATGGCTACTCTTTAAACGTTGCTTTGAGTGAGGTGTCCGACAGTAGACGGATCCCGTGCCGGATGTTGTTCACGGGATATGACCTTCGTATTCTGGCGATGATTCACCGTCCGAAAACGTCTACCGAAGAATCTCATATTTTTATTCACGACCAGTGTTGTACTTCCAGATGACCCCACAAGACTGAAGGTGGAATACGAAAGCAAATTGTTTGCATGCCTCAAAATGTGGTGCCACGGCGTGGAAAACCCGTCGAGGACATAACTCTTCCTTCGGACCGAGACTAGCATCATTTGGCCAGACTCGTACGGACCGGATGTACGTATAAAGCCTGAGCTGGCGGTGGACTGACCAAAGTGTCGCGATGCAACCCCTTCCCCTCCTTCTGGCCTTCTCTGCCTGTGTCTTTGCAGAAAGCCTTTCCAATATCCGCTTGTCGGGCCCTTCCACACTCCCCCCAGATGCGTCTAAATACCTCAATCCGGCACTAGCCAGTTTCAGCATCGAGACCGCCTTCTGGACCTCATATGTCGGGAATGTGTCCAACCCTAACCTACTGACTCAAAACTTGCTGGAGAACCTCAAAAATAGAACCGGTGTGCCTGCAGAAATCCGGGTTGGTGGCATTACCGCTGACTCGACGCACTGGAACTCGACTTTGGAGGTGGCCTTGTTCAATTTCATCACTGATGAGTGCGGTATTTGTGATTTGTGTCGTTTTTGCCCAGTGCTGATCGTTTACAGTGGAACTCTGCATAACACGACAGTTGGGCCAGAGTTTTGGAAAACTATGAATCTGCTACCTGAGGGAACGAATATAATCTTCAACTTGGTGGGTTGTCTTAAATCCGACTCCGCAAAGTTCATTGATCGATGAGAAGGATCTCGAAAACCTCGATTTTGAGGGTACGTTAGACATGGCAACGGCTGCCGTAGAGAATATGAAGGCTGGGCAATTGATTGGAATGGAAAGTACGCTACTTCTCCTCCCGTCATGTTGACGAATGGTTTGACACGTTCTTGAACAGTTGGAAATGAACCCGATCATTATCTCCACTTCACACCGGAAAGTTATACCAATCTATGGATGGTAACTCTATTTGCTGTTTTCTCTGCCGCGCCGCTTATGCAGCTTTTAGCCTTGGACCAAGAACATATCAGACGCGCTGAACATCTCGGCGCCATTCTTCCAGATTGCTGCTACTGCTGAAGATCCCCTTTGGCCTTACGGAACGGCAGCGGCAAATGCACAGTTGGATTGTGTGAGTGCGTTGGCAGCGGGTGCAAATAATGATAGCACGGTGAAGACGTGTAGTGAGCACACGTACCAATATAGTGTGAGAGCTTCTTTAGTAGTGCATTCATGTACTGATTATCTTCAGGTATGCGATCCAGTCCGTTTGCAGCAGGCCACGCTGGTTGACCTGGTGAGTCCTATCCATATCTTGACCCGTCCTCTGCATGATACCCGTACAGGTTAACCATACCCGCCTGGCTCAGTAAGCAGACCTTCTGTCTCGCATCACGTCAATGTTGGTCCTAACACAATCCTTATTAGGTATCTTGACTTGTGGCAGCCTCGTATTCGAAGCGTTCGCGAGCAACTGGGCTCAGATTCATTTGTCATTGGTGCGTAATCGCCGTATGGTTTGGCATTGTAAACCATTCATCTTCCTCTCAACCAGGGGAATACAATTCAGTATCATGCTCTGGGAGAGATGGAGTTAGCAACACATTCGGTCAAGGCTTGTGGCTTCTCGATACCACTCTTTATGCTGCTTCTATCAACGTATCTCGGTGCGTGGCCACTTCTTTTTTTTCGTGTGATCGTGCTCATGTATCTCATTAGACTGTTTGTCCACCAGGGTGGTCCCTTGGCTTTACAGAGCTCGACTCAGCTTAACCATGGAGGACTGAGTCTCTACGACTTGTGGTATGTCGTTATGACAGCACCAACATTTCCAATCTAGACGCAATCCACCATAGGTATCCAATCGAGAACCTGAACGGGCCAGTCAAGGTCTTCCCGTCCTACTCCGCCTACCTCTTCGTCGCTGAAGTGATCGGCTCTTCTCGAAGCCTTCGAATAGGGAACATCTATCCAGGCCGACAGGCTAATGGGTCAAGCATCACTACCGAGATGGGCGACGAATCCCAAGGACAGCTGGTGGTTTACGGCTTTTGGGATGATTCACTAAGCGTAGATTTCCCGGTGAAGTTAGCTTTACTAAACCTGCAGAGCTACAACGAGACGACGGAGGGAACAAGACCGAGCACCACGTTCGACATTTCAGAGTACCTCTCAGAATCTGCGGACTCGGTCGCTGTCCGTAGGCTGCAGGCCCCAGGAGCCGATGTGAAGGATGGGAACATCACCACATGGGCAGGACAGACATATGCGAATGGCGTTGCTGAGGGAGTGCTGACAGAGGAGAAGATCGCCGGGGGAGAAATTGCCGTCGCGGCTTCAGAGGCGGTTCTAGTTTTCCTCTAATTCTCATTACCAAGGCGTACAAAACATTATATTGTATTATGGGGCTGCAGCGAGTCAAAAATTCCGATGGGTATTCGATACGATTCCGGACTAAGTGCTGCGTTTGATGGAAAGAGATGCAATGTATTAGAACATCAGACCACACTTTCCTCAGTCCTGAAAGTACATTAACGGCGTCGTTCAAGGAGCGAGGAGCATTTTCCTTGGGTCCTCAATGTAGTCGCGGATTTTAACTGCGGAAGGGATAGTAAAATAGAGAGATTGTCACATAGGACTGAGACCCACCGAGGAAAGTTGTGGCCTCACGACCATCCAACAACCGATGATCATAAGTCAGCGCAACAAACATCATAGGGCGAATAACGATCTGGCCATTGACAACCACAGGCTTCTCCTTCACAGCGTGCATACCTGGAGTGGACACGTGAGGGAACAGTTCAGTCATGTCAATCGCAGCAACGTACCAAGCACGGCCGACTGGGGAAGGTTAATGATGGGAGTCCCAAAGAGAGATCCGAAAACACCTCCGTTGGATCTAGAGACCACGTCATCAGAATAGCCCATTTTTTGGAAGCATACACGTACATCGTGAAGGTTCCACCAGCCATATCCTCAAGGGTCAATTTTCCATCTCTTGCCTTCTTGCCCAAAGCAGCAATCTCCTTCTCGATCTGCAAGAAGCTCATTGTCTCCAAGTTCCTGACCACGGGTGTGACGAGACCCTTTGGTGTAGCCACGGCGACGCTGAGATCAACATAATCTCTGTATACGATCTCGTCACCCTCAATAGACGCGTTCGCCACCGGAATCTCTTTCAGTGCCAATGCGGATGCCTTTGCAAACGCGCTCATGAACCCAAGCTTGATGTCATGCTCTTTCATAATTGATTCCTTGTATTTGGCCCGCATGGACATAAGCGAGGACATGTCAATTTCGTTGAACGTCGTCAACGAAGCCGCAGCATTTTGCGACTCTTTTAGTCGCTCGGCGATTCTCAGACGCATACGATTCATTTTGACCTGTATATAACGTCATAATCAAATTGAGATAATGAGAAGAATTGACGTACTCTCGTTTCATTCCTGCTGCCTGCGGTAGGCGCAGGCTTGGGTGGTTCTGCTGCCTTCTTGATGTCCTTCTTGGGTTCTTGTTTGGGCTCTGATGGTTTCTTCTCGGGTGCAGGGGGTGCAGCAGGTTTCGCCGCCTGCTGCTCTTTAGGTTCCGCTGGGGGTTTGGGTGTGTCCTCCTTGGGTGGTGGGGGTGCAGCGGCTGAAGATCCGCAAGTCGCATCAAAGATTCATCGGGCAATATATCACTCACCAGCACCTGCCTCGCCCGGTTCAAGGACAAACAGGTCTTGGCCAACAGTCACGGTATCCTCCTCAGCAGCCAAGAGTTCAACAATCTTGCCAGATTGAGGAGCATTCACAGACACGTCAATCTGTTATGAAAACTAAATAAATGCGCTTCGAGAGAAAAAGAGCTGGTGACCTTGTCGGTTTCAATCGTTGCCACCTCCTCATCAGCTTCTACAGTATCCCCAACTTGTTTTGTCCACGATTTCAGTGTTCCCTCGGTAATGGATTCAGCCATCTGGGGCACCTTGACAGTCTCCGCTGCTGCTCGTCAGCGGGTATGTGACGTCAGGAGTGAGGCAGGCGCACCTTGCAGCAATCGTGACGAATGGAAGCGTGCACGACGTGTTCGCGTAACCGCAGCTCCTCTGAAAGACACTCACTGTGAGAACGACGACGACAAGAAATGATACGTGTAAGACAACGTACAGTCCCCTCATACACTGAACAGACGTTGCATCGAGCAACCCGCGACGTTGCGCTACAGAAATGATGCGTTTTGAAAGCATGGCGACGTAGACCACAAGCAAGGCTAGCTTGGTGGTGGGGGTAGTGGTGATGAAGAGCGAGTTTGGTGAGGAACGGTGTAAGAAGAACCCGGTGCTGACCGCGCCGAACCTTGATGTAATTTGTTTGTGCACATCTTTTTCCAGCCTGCGTTCCATTTTTGTTTTCGTATTTCTTTACAATCGAAATAGATGAGATATTGCATTATCATCCTACAGAATATTTACTGGTCCAAGACTTTAAAGACTCTTTGGAACTTGAAGGTACTCTGTAAAACAACTCGGTTTATCCTTTGGCAGGCAGTCGGCATGGAATAAATAATTGGCCAATAAGGACGGGCCCCGGATATTCCATACAGCGCAGATTTGATTTGCTGACGGCCCGGAAAAACTGTGTCTACTTCAGAGTTGCTCAGACGCTGCACAAAAGATGCCGAAAATTTGCAATGAGCCCCTACCTTCTAGGACTTCTCTGGGAGGAGTGCAAGGGCTTTAACTTTACAGAAGTTCAAAGTTGCTAGTTCGGCATCAGAAGTCGCACTGCTTAGTATTACGCTCCTCTTTTCTCGAGGTTGTCTGTGCTCGTTGGTCGTCCGGGGGTGGGGGTGGAGACCAAGTTTTCTGGACTGAAAGCTACTACACCTGCACTACGCTTCCCGAGTTTGAGATATCACAATGGAGACAGGCTCAGCCAAGAACGGCAGCAAAATTTCCTTGCTATGTCGGACGCGCTCATTATCCTCTGACGCGGGCGACCAATCGACGGGGAAGAACGTAAACCGATCTGATCAATGTAAGTTATATAGATTGAAAAATGTCATGTATAGCTGCATCTGCGGTTAATCATAGTCCCCTGTATAAACATAAGCTCAAGAAAGAAACCTTGTCGATCAAATAACGTACCTCCACCGTCTCCACCTCCACCTCCACCCAAATCGTCCATATCATCTCCTTCGCCATTATCAAAGTAGTTCTCTGCATAGTCATTGTCGTACTCTTCATCAACATCATAATCAGAACCGTCGCCTTGTGATGCAATCTCTTCCTCCTCGTCTGCTGATTTTTCCTGTTGGAATCAAGTCAGCCAGTCATCGTTAATGAGGAAAGATACAACACACAGATGCTTCCAAGTCGGATAAGTTAACCTTGAAGTTTCCTTGTTTTTTGGTCTTGGGAACTGATGGAAGCATTGATGAACGCATAGTATCACTATAGAGAACTGGACGTACTTTTCTTCCGCCTGGGATTGAAATAGTCTTCAAATATATCTTTGGGGAAGAATTCCTGATGGAGATCTTTGCGCTTGAGTTTCGGTTGCGTCGTACTTGAGAGTCGGTATTTGTCTGAATACTTCGGCAACTCTATAGGCTCATTCAGCAGCCATCCATACCGACCGTTATTTATTCTGGCCTTTAGATTTTGTTGTCTCCACGATATAGTACGCCGACTGCTTTAGTCGTGTTGCATATCCGACCTGATACTGACACATTTTCTTCTCATCTTCGGTGAATTCAGACATTACTGGGGGGCGCATGGGCTATATTTCAGTTTACAATCAAGATATACATGCGATGAGGGTAGACTCGTACGGGGTACATAGCAGTTGCTTCGCGAGATATGGCTTGGACGTCGGCATGCGTAAGACCCATTGGGGGGAGGTTACTGCCCCCAAAGGACCCTCGCCCCCGACCGAATCCTCGACCTCGAGACATGAAGAACTTGAGATGATCAAGTTGTGGTCGGTGCGGTTATGCCGCTTTTCTGTCTCCGAAACTCCGAAACCAACTCCGCGAGTAAGTATTCTCAGCACTGCCCTTGTTGCACGCTCCCCTTTCACCACACACCACCACCAGCCGTCACTAGATTTACACCTCTCTCTCTATCTTTCAGCCCAGAATCCGCAATGGACAAGGCCCTTGACGATGTGGGCTTATTTTGCCCTCGCAGCCTCCCGCTTGTCGTATAACATCAACTTTTTGTAGATCATCACCACCCGTCCTCGAGGTATCCGCCGCACTGGGCGCCGTGGGTCTGCCAAAACTCAAGTCGTGGGGAACACTCTCCCAAACCCAGCTGTCAAGGCCAAGTTGAGGTCTGCTCCTGCTGCTCCAGCTTCCCAGCAGCCGGCAGATAAAATCATCGTTTCCAATCTCCCACCTGACGTGAATGAGGCTCAAGTCAAGGTTCGTCCCCTTTTTCAGTGTTTTTGAGTACACGAAAGCTGACTTGGCGTAGGAGCTCTTCCATTCAACCGTCGGCCCTCTCCGTGAGGTAACCCTTCACTACGATAGTAACGGTCGCTCCAAGGGCGTCGCCTCTGTACATTTCCAGAGGAAGGGCGACGGCACTTCTGCATACAACCAATACAACAACCGACTCATCGATGGCAGTTAGTATCAGCCTCCTCTTATAACCTCCCTTCATTTGCATGCATGCGCCCTTGCGCCCTTCATTACTGCGTTTTCCAGGAGGATCGTGGCTTCCTGTCTCTGTTCTGCACACGGCACGCCTCTCGGTCTGTCATCGGTAACCATGTCATCCCGCCTCGTACCTGAACGTTTTGGGGTGTCACAATCGCAGGTCTGATCAACCTTGCGTGTGGCGGTACCAGGCCATGGTGCGACAAGACTGGTAATCGGGAAGGTCTTATCGGTCTGGTTAGTGCTCTGGTGGAGACTGTCGGTGTGTTAGGCTCTAGTGTGGTTGATGAGACCTTGAGAGCGGGAGCATGGAGCATGTTATATCGGAGAGCAAGGGTTGCCCGATTAACCGCTTGTAGCGTTCGTTCATTCGTTCGAGCATGGCGTCCACCCGCCTCCCCGCGCTGGGCGACTCCCAAAAGGCACTGTGGCAGACAGAGACAGGGCTACGGTTTGTCCGGTATGCATGGGAGGGACTCTTGGCTTATCGCTGGGCGTCCCTTGGCTTTTCGTTTTACTTGCTTCTATGTCGCGTCGTTGACAACCGACTAACGAATTCCTTCCTCCCTCGCTCCTTCTCGCCGACTTTTTCCGACTTGACAGAGAAACCGATGAAGATTGAGATCGTCGTAGATCCCTCGCGACCTCAGCAGACACTAGCTTCCCGTGTCGCTCCTTCTCCTGTCGTGGCTGCTGCCACTAGGTTAGTTGTGCAAGCTTAGTATGTGGTGCTGGTGTGCTTATCGTTGGGAAGGACTGGTGGAGCCCCAAGAGGACGACGCGGAAGAGGAGGAAAACCCCGCAAGGAACCGCGGCCTGCGAAGACGGCCGCTGACCTAGACGCCGAAATGGAGGTTCGTGTTCGCTTCCCTTGGGTTTCCAAGGTGGTCTTACTGACCCTGCAATTATCATTCAGGATTACACTGCAAGCAACGCGGCAACTTCCTAAGAAGGATGGTTAAGTTTGTTCTATTGTTTTCATCATGTTTTGTGTATCGTCCGCTTGGCTCCACTATGATAAGGAACGTTTTGTTTTCTGAATCTATCACCTATCCTCCTCTCTTCTGTTGCGTAATTAGGCCGTGTCGTACCTGATAATATTTTTGCCTGAAATGTATTGTTGTGTCGAGTGCTTTGCATTTGGGTTGATGCTTATATTTGACCATAGGAACACGCCTGTTCACTGCGCTGAGCGATGCTTTACTAGGTCAAGTACCAGCGGTTCCGGCGGCTTTATTCGAACAACGCAGTGCGACGATACATCCAAAATGAGCCCGAAGTGTAGACCATTTTGTACCCAAGAACACCTTCAATGAATGCGAGGATGGCCGCGGGGTTAGCTTTGCCACCGCGCTGCGCCTGTGATCTGCTCGACTCGATGACGAGAGAATCCATTGTCCCAGGATTGAAATCGGACTTGACAAAGGTCAAGTGCTGAGGCATCATAGTGTCAGTGTGTAGGAAGCTTAGGGTAAAGCAGACATACGGTATCTGCCCAACACTTGAGGTATGTATTCAGGAGCTCAAGGGTCGGCTCATGAGAACAGTCCACAACCAAGGTTGGGAGCCCCGGACTGTCAGGAAGGGAGACAGCGAGGATATAGGGTGCGGTTATCGTGAAGAGTTCAAAAGGTGGGGAGAGGGAGCCCAGGTCTGGGAGGGGTGTTTTGTTTATATAACCGAACATGGTCTTTATATAACTGAACATGGGTCTTTCAAGTAGAGGGATGACCGTTCTGCTATTAGCGCTTGAGACGAGCTTCTTATTTTCTAGAATGTCCAAATGTCGTAACTAGATGATGGTACCGAACGTTCTCGCAGCTTTCAATATAGCGTGAGAAGTTGAAGTCGCAGTATCGGTCCGGTACTTGGGTAGCGTTCTGTCGTTTAATCCTCCGTGTCAGATGGAACGACCCTCCCTATTACTGAAAAAAGGAACCTTCATCCAAGCTCGCGATCCCTTAGTCCGTTCCGGCAGCTTGAGGTGAACAACGTAGTGCGACGAGACATTCAATACGAACCCGTGGTGTAAATCATCCTAACAACACCTTCAATGAATGCGAGGATGATCGTAGGCTTAAGCAGTTTGTCATTCTGCTTCCATGGTAAATTAGGCTTGACGACGGCTTCCTACAACCAGAAGATAATTAATTAAGCTAAAAAAGCAAGACAATCCATTATCCTAGGGTAGAATTCGGACTCGACAAAGGTGAGCGTCATCGAGTGCTGGGGAGTGATGGTGTCAGACGAAGGAAGCTGGGGGAAGAGCAGGCATACGGCCTTTGCCCATCTCTCGAGGTATCCTTTCAGGAGTGAAAGCAGCTCACAATCATGCTTGGGAGCTGTGGGTCGTCAGGGAGGGTGAGGGCGAGGATATAGGGTGCTCTTGATGCGAAGAGAGCTTAGGGCTGGCGGAGGGAGCCCAGAAGTGGGAGGCGTTTGGAAGAGGTCATCTCGTTACTTGGTGAATGCTACTATAATTGGGGTTGGGACGGGCTCCTTACATGCTGGAGACAGTCTTTACATATCCAAGTATCATTTGAACAAAGTAGTGCAACGATACATCCAATACGAACCAGTGGTATGAACCATCTTGTATCCGACGACACCTTCAATGAATGCCAGGATGATCGTGGGGTTAACCCCATCGTGGTGCGACATGTAGGGCTCGACGATGAGAGTGTCCATCAACCCAAAGCAGAAATCGGATTCGACAAGAGTGAGTTTGTATATCGGGCGCTGAGAGATCATGGTGTCAATGCGTGCTTGACAAGGAAGCCAAA
This sequence comes from Armillaria luteobubalina, assembly GCA_030435615.1. Lineage (NCBI taxonomy): Eukaryota > Fungi > Basidiomycota > Agaricomycetes > Agaricales > Physalacriaceae > Armillaria > Armillaria luteobubalina. The sequence continues at coordinate 26,623 of JAUEPU010000317.1, read as the reverse complement.
GGACAAACAAACGTACGCGCAGACTGTCATGGGCGTTGGTCTTTGCCCATTTCTTGAGGTACTCGTTCAGAAGCTCGAGAGTCGGCTCATGGGAACAGTATATGACTAAGCCTTCGCGGCCACGGAGGGACAAAGTGAGGATGTAGGGGACAGTCGACGTGAAGAGATCTGAGGGCCGAGAGAGGGAGCTTAGAACTGGGAGACGCTCGGGAGGGGCCAGGTCGGGCGGTACTTGGGTATGGTGAGAGGTAGTAGCTTGGGTCGGAGGGACATGCGCCCATTCTGTATCCTCTTGATCGTCTTCCCCACCCGCTGTTCCGCCAAAGAGGTTGTCAAAGTCTTTATCGAGCACGCTGGCCACACGGGCTTGAGACATCGGGTCCGCATTAGGAATTGCGAGATGAAATGACCGTAATTTCCTGTCCCACGTCGTGGTCGGACGCGTAATTTTGGGCGGGGCGGGCTGCCATCTACGTGTTAGAAGCTGTCGTCAGAACAGAGACATAAAAAAGCACCTCGATGCGCAATGACGCCCCTCCTTCAAGCGCAGACAGGAGTTCCTCGGTCCAGTCTGCGTACAGGTCATTGTCCAACCTCTCGAGGAGGCGCTCGTACCAGACGACAACGATGCTGACAACGGTAGGCACGAATTTGGATTTATCGGAGAAGCGGTCCTTGAGTTGGGTCCATAGGGCGGGCCATTCTGCCTGCGGGGATATCTTGTGGCCCAAAGTCTTTTGCAATGCGGCAATGGAGGTGTGTATAGGTGCGTTGGGCGAGTCCCATTGATCCCGGATGTCGACACGGGCTTTGAGTGGACTGGACGACTCGGAAGGTGAGTGGGGAAGACAAAAGAGGTATGACTGGGTGTGCTTACATTTCAGAATTCATTGTGACGAGAAAATCCAATACGACCGAAGGGGTACTTGAAGGACTCGAACATATGATACCCTAGACCTGATTTAACACGATCGCCAAGAGTTGGGTGGCCCCCCTGTGCGCGCGTCGCACCGTTTGTTGACGCGTCAAACAGGAGCGGTGCCGATATAGATCATCGTGAGGGAGGTTGTCAGTTCTGTGAAGAGCAACGAACCTTCAATCATGTCTCTCCTTTGATGGTATCGTAATGTGCTGCCATTTTCCAGGGGTAATCAGTATAGATGAATGAGCTGGTATAAATCATTACAATTAAGAGCTTGATCATCTTGAATGCTGGCAGGCCTTGTCATGACCTCTCTTTGGCCGTGCTCACAGCTATTCCTCGAGGCAAAGTACAGGTCGTATAGGATCAGGAATCAGAAAACTCTGGGAATTGTCAAACGTTGGATAACAATCTGGCAGGTCATGAGCTACCCGTTTCTTCAGGAGACGATTGCCCTGGTAGACGACTAATTCTCGGGTCAATTTTGCTCAATAATGGTGAGGATGATCTTTATCCATGGCGTTTGATGATAATAACGACGAGTGACGCCACCGACATAGGACACTGAGGGGAGTTCGAGTTTCACCGTAGAATCTATGATATTTAGCAGCAACTGATGTAACAAAAATTTTCAGCTTGGCGTGATGGAAGGAATAACTGAAAGCTTACCAGTGATTATCTGATAAGAATATTCACTGCCCTAGAACGAAGGCAATGACGTTCATCGACATCAGCTCTGTCTTTGGAATTTTGTACCTAACCATGGTTTTTATGGCGCCAGAGCTAAAAGGAACGCTAACAGTGGGTCTTAAAGACCACGAGGCGTTTCCATACTTGCGAGACAAGAGAAAACAGACCGTAGTACGCGCCAAAATGTATGAAACAAAGGCTTATCCCTTGTGTATTCCGATTTCGGTAAAGTGTCTTGTTGATTCACCTCGAAGGCGCCATCACGGAAGAGACGAGGATCAAGTCAGGACGCTCATGGTGAGCTTTGGAATTGAGCGCCTGACCGTGAGAACAGATTACTATCTTTTCATGAACCACCGCGATCTCCCTTCGTCGTCAACACTCAACAGCTCTAGATTCAATAATGTCGAAGTCGCGTCAGTTTCCAAGGAAATTCCTACCCAGGGGTACCCCTCCGTCGTAATGCACGTTCCCCACGGGTGCCTGAGGCAAATCTCCTGCAAGGCTCCTGAGATGGTGTATCATTACTCTAAACAGAAAGGAGAATCTTCGAGGATATAAAATGTGTCTTGCAGGAGTTGTCTCTCATCGAATCATTCGACTTACGCTCTCTTTTTCTACCCTCCAAAATGGCCAAAACCCCAGCTTTCACCCCCAAGGCTCCCATAGAGAAATTGCCTCTTGCCGTCCGAAAGGATAGTAAGTGCTCCTTGTCTCTTATGATGAATTCTTGCTCATCGGCATTTTACAGTCCGGGACAACTTCGAGTCCAAGAAAGCTGACTTTGAAGCCCAGATCACCAAGCTACTCGGCACGGACTTTAAGATCAACTACAGCGTTGGTGCTATCTGGGCATACAATCAAGACGATCGCTCATCTGCGGGATACACTTTGTCCAGGTACCCATTCCCTTACTTTTATTGTTTACCTGTCCACTTATACATATCTCTCAGCTACACTGAAGGCTTCATCTCAGCCCTCAAATATTTCCTCGACAAGTATGAATCCGATGGCAAGGACTACTTCAACGCTGCCGTGACCCAGTCCGAGCTGAGCATCGACGTCAACACCCTCGGCGACAAAGCACCCTACATTACCTCCGAAATTAAGGAGGGTGTCTACTGGATCCTTTTCAAGCCAGACTCCCTCGGGACCAACACCAGCTCACTTGGTGACAGCCTCCTCGCCGCCGTCAATATTGCACCGGGATTTGTGTTCTCCCTCGAGGCGAAGCACTCCATTGACGAGACCTGGGAGGAGGAGTACGAGGATCTCACGAAGGAGATAGCGGAGCTGACAGGGATCCCCGACGTGAAGCTTGACCCGAACTTCGAGGAAAACTTCAAGGCGTTGAATGTGCAGACGGACAACCGTTGGTACACGAGCTTTGGGGCTGCCACGTTGGCGTACTTCAAGGACGGGTTGAAGTATCAGCTGGGGAGAGCTGGGTTTAAGGACGACGATATGTTGCAGGAAGGCTTGCAAGAGGTGTTGACGGAGAAAGCGTTTGTATTGAGGGTTGTGCCCAAGACGAAGAAGACATATAACGAGACCGTCCTGGAGAATGGGACGCTCTTTCTTCAAGTGAGTATTTCCCTTCCTCGTAGATTTGCTTGCCTGACCGTATCTTTCTTTCCAGACCACCGTTGAGTACTGGTATTGCAACACGTCGTACATTTCGGAAGACATTCTCGAGCTGCTTTGATCTTTTCTGTTTGGGTTAATTGTTGGATGAATACTTAGCGCGGTATACCCTCTATGACTTAAGAAAAACAATAATTATGCTGCTTTGTTGCTGATTTGTCTTTCGGGTTTGATCAAAACATGAAACTTCATTTTTACTGGAGTTGTCCCTGTACGTGGATATTCAATTTCTGCATCATTGGCTGACAGCTGGGCAAGAGTCAAAGACAACGGTAGGCTGACAAGCTGAAGGCTAAACGTCGCTGACGTATTGATATAGGCGTAACTTTCTTGAGCTAATGATATAGGATTGACGACGTACCATTGTTGTTTGTTGGTGTAAGCTTGGATCTGTGTGTATGGTATTACTGTGTGTAAACTCGAACATAAACTAATTTATTAGGAGCAGTTATTTGCGGTAGGCTGATCTCAGCTTCGCCCACGGAGAACTTCGTCGGTACGGCAATCAGTCAGGTGAACTTATGAGCATGTATAGGTCAAGCTTCCATTCACTTAAAATTAACGCTAGATGCAATAGACAATTCAGCCTCCACTTAACCTCAGACATAATAAAATCGCTCAAGCTTTCCCATTCGATCTTTCACCTTTGTGTCGTGACATTTCTTCCATTTGCTTCGATACGTACGCAGCGCTATTCTAAAATTCTCGCGCGATCTTGTCAGTTCAGGCTGGTCACTCGATTACTATAAAGCGGGAGAGAAATTTTGTGAAAGCTATCCTTCTATCGAACATGAAAGGTTTACTTATGTCTTGTTTCGCTGTTCTTCTCTCCTTGGGCGCGATCTCTGCGGTTGAGGTAGGTTACTTCGTTCGTTCGTGTGGTGTTGTCATATTCGGTGTTAATTACCTACGCACAGAATGCCACCACCTGCCCCAAAGACACGGCAGTTCCCCTCCTCAGAGCATACCTTAGGGAGCCGTATTATGACCATTTTTACACCACCAACGCCGCGGAAATGCAGCGTGCTGTTACCACGCTGCACTACAAAGCAGAGGGTCAGACAGGTCTCGTTTTTGGTTTTCAAGCTCCCGGAACGGTCCCGTTCTATCGCACATACCACCCCACTGTGCATGATCATTTCTACACCACGAGTTTAAAAGAGCGCGACGACGTGATTAAAGGGCTTGGGTATAAGGACGAGGGCATCGTTGGGTACATCTATCCTAAGGAAATGTGCTGCAGCGTCCCTTTATACCGCTTGTACCACGACAAACCGGTGCGGGACCATTTATACACCGAGGACTCGAAGGAGATAGACTCTGCGAAGCGTCTTGGATATACATATGAAGGCATTGCGGGATACATCCTTCCTGTTGGATCGTGGTACGTCGGCTTCGTACAACTGGCAGCTGGTTAGGATAATCACTGACTTCTATAACTCTTAGACAAGATCACTTTCAGGATCGAATGCTTTCATTCTTCCGTAGTTCGCGACTGTCAAACGGCATACATCAGTTTCCTTTGCGAACAGAGATGATAAGTGGACAAACGTCCCATAATTCTAACGTTCGACCAACAAATCCGCGTTCCGTTGCACAAAACACGCGGTGACCTGGGTTCAGGAGATGTGTTAGTGTATCTTGTGCAACCAAGCGCTTGTGACTTCTCCAAAACCCGCACGAAAATCGCGGAGCGAATTTGAAGTGGCACAGTCAGTTCGTCGGGGGAAGATAGACGCAGTGGGCCTGGGGAGGCCGTATAGTGATAAACGCGTTGATTTTGGATTCTGAGAGAAAGCTGCGCGAACAGAAGGGAAGAAATGCAAGCCACAACTCCTCAGAGCATGGATAACGGATAAATAATGACCCACAAAAATCATCTGGTTACAGACTCATAGGTATCCACGGTTCACCGTCAAGTTCTGACAGTCAATCGACTCAGGCAGGTTCACAGACAAAACCTAAGTTAGCCACAGAAATTGCAACAAGAGACCCTCATCCAAGAGAGCAACCTTCCGCTTCCCGTAGAGCCTGAGCCAAGGAGAACCCAGAGATCAAGCTGAAAGATGTAACGAGTCGGCAAAATATTTCACGTAGCGGTGAAGACAGATGAGAGTAGAGCGGTGAAGCTGTGAAGGTCAGCAATTATTTTCGGCTCGCAGCATGCCGTTCAAATCACAGCACCATTGACTCCATTTCGAGTATTTTTGTCCCGTCTATGCTGAAGTCACCGATCGCTTAGCCGGACATTTCGTACAGGTCAAGACTATACACACCTCGAAGACGGCCTTGCCACATCGATTCATCTACTTTGAGAATCTTCTGAATGGAGCATTGAAAAGCCTGCAAACAGATCAGTCGCATCAGAACTAAAAATCAAGTAAGTTATGCCTACAAAAGTTCTTTTTGTCACTTGTGCACATACTAATCAGCAGATCAACTTCTGCTGCCCGCGGAGCATGTCCTCCTTCCGGCACACCGAGAAGAAAGCGTCCATGATCCCATTATCACGTCAAACACCGTAGCTTCAACCTGTGACGCGTCGATGAAGGCGTACTTACCTGCCTGTTCGGTTTCGGTCACGAGTTTAGTGACTCTGGTCACTTTCGAGTGGGGTCGGACAGTTGCGAATGAGCAAGGGATGAGCAATATTGCAAAACCCTTCTTCTTGGCGCGTCAGGAGCGTGAAAATGACCTGCCCAGTGGACGCGGCATGGTGTAAAAGGGAACCGCCGGATCGGATCTGTACAATAGTGGGCACAGCCACGTCTTGCTTTCTTGTCTCAGGTTCAAGTCACAAGCAAAAAGTTCGGTAATAAATTCTGGCGACGCATGAGTTATAAGTTTCCATTTTTTCTTTCTTCTCTTCAGCCACGTAACTTCTCCGCATTCAAGGTCACGTCAAGTATTGGATGGTTCTGTGAGGTCAACGCCAAGTTGAGACGTGGGTGTATGCATTTTCGTCACTACTCTCGGACTGTTAACTGAAATGTGTTTCTAGTCTTTATTCCTAATGGAATCCATTCTGCTATGCAATAACTGTGGCCTGTCATTCGATACTCAGGCCCCTTCCCTACGCCTCGATGCCGACGCATACCTACGCAGCGGGCGAGAGATCAACGCATCAGAAACAGACCTCTGTTCAAGCACCATCCTCGATCTGCAGAAGAAGATATCAGAGTACGATGCCGAGGTGTCTCGACTGAACACCACACTAGAGAAACTCAAAGCCGGCCGACAATCCCTCGCGAAGTGTTCGAAGAAATTCGAATCCCTATTGTCCCCGATTCGCAGGCTGCCTCGTGATGTACTCGGAGAAATATTCGAGTTCATATGTACCTCCGTATCCCACGACGCTTTTCTTTCGCGCGATGACTTACCACTGGTCTCCACCACGCCTTTCTACCTTTCCTCCGTTTGCGCCTATTGGCGCGACGTCTGCATATCATCTCCCATACTCTGGACATCCGTTCTCGCCAACATCGACCACAGAGGCGCCTCCCAACGATTTCTCCGTCTAACAGAATTATTCAGACAGCGCTCTCGCACGCGCCTCTTGAATCTCCAGATGTCCGTGGAGTTTGGGGAGTTCAGAGAAGGAGTCAGTTACGAGGACGTGCAACGGAGGTTGCGACATGCTGTGACTTCTCTCTTCTACAGCCCCGATGTGCAGAGTCTTCAGCGCCTGAAGCGTATCGGCATCGATTCCCGGACCGTCCACTTGTGGGATGCGTTCCGGAAAGATATCCAGCCCGAATTCCCCGAACTCGAATACCTCGAATTTTCAGACGATATAGAATACTCTGGGATGCATGCGATCAAGCTCTTCGAATATGCTCCGAAACTGCATACCCTTGCACTCAATGCCTTCCATAGCACGTGGTTCCGTTTACGGAAAGAACAAATCACTACCATATACTTTGCGAATGTGCCTTCCTTCACCTACCCGGGGCGGACTCACAACTACACTAATGCCACGACTGCGACCTTTAGAAGGTGTGGGTATCTGTCATTTGAAGATGCCGAGCTCCCCTTCCGGACGCTCGTTCTCCATGGCTGCCTCCCAGCCTTTCATTGGATGGGGTCAATGCCCCATCTGGTGTCTTTGGAGCTTATCGATATCGACTGCACGAATAGCAGCGAGTCCGATGATATAAGGAACACAATTTGTGATCTAGCAAAATACCTCTCAAAATCCCCCCTTCTCACGGAGCTCGTATTGAACACGCTTATAATCGGACATCCTGAGATGCTCTCCCTCCTCCACGCAGTTCCACAACTCAGACGGTTGTCCATCGTCGAACGTAGTGATACGCGTCTCAGGGTCATTTCCCCTCGGTTTATTGAAGAACTGGGTGATTTGGAGATGCTGCGGGAGCTGGAGCATCTGCAGCTCGTCTGGTCGGACGAGGTGGACGAGGGTGCGATCTTGGACGTGTTGGAGAAGCGACCGTTGAAGTCTGCTGTTATAGGCATTCGGGGAGGAGGCGAGCTTAGACCGGATATTCTGTCTCGCGTTGATGCTCTCCGAAAGTCTGGTACAGGAGTGACGCTCTGGTAGAGAAGGATACTGTGCCTGTATTATATTTGTTATCAAGTTATAAATGAAGGACTCATATTACTACCACCAATAGAACCTCCCTCCAGGTCGCTGAAAAAGGGTACACGTCGGGTACACTGCGCGGTTCATTGCAGCCCCTGAGTTGATTTGGCTAGTGCGATGACAATAATGTGTACTTTAGTGCTGCTGGGATCAAGTCGCGTTGAGCACGAGTGAGCAGAAGGCCAGTAGAAGACCTTTGTTTCACGTACTACGTTCGTAGCTACTGTGATAAACAGATAAGGCACTCACGGTGATCCCGACTAGACGTCCTAGAGTCGAACGGATGGCTGCGCCCTGCACGCGGGCCCGAACATCAGCATCACTCAAAGAAGGCCAAAAGCGATGCATTTTCATACCCGATCGGCAACTCCGGGCCACGCGGCTTTATCATGCGCTTGACCTCTAACCTCAACCAACATACGACTTTTCCTCTTCCTTCCCCCCACAGCCATGGAACCATTTTCCTGGTACGATTCCTTCCATGCTGCGATATCCGCCTGCATGCCCTGCCTTGCCAAAGAGGTCTACGATCATGACGACCGCACCAACAGCGGCTATCAGCGGCTGCCCCAAAACCTCGAACACCTGCTACAGGATCCGGGCACTGACACGGAGGCAGAGACGTTGTCTCTGCACTCGAATATCGGGGACACCAACCGCAGAAGGAAGAAAAAGCGACAGGCTAGGCGGATAACGTTCTTTGGGTTCGACCTCTTTGGGAAACCGAAACCTCCCATCCATCTTGACGAAGACGAGGATGACAACACGCTTCGTCGCTCGCGGACGTCTTCGACGGGTTTTGACTCTGACGCTGCACCACTTGACTCTGCAGCGATAGACAGCATGACTCCGGAACAGCTCCGGGAGCGCGCGCGGGCAGCAGAGGAAGAGGAGAGGCGCGCGAAAGAGGAACGGCGCCAGCGAAGACGAGAGCGTAAGGAGATGAAGCGGCTCGCGCAGGCCCTGGCTGCTGGGTCTGTACATGGCGAGGAGTTTGAGGGATTCCAGGGCAGTGGGTCTGTCACTGGAGAGTACCCACATATTCCCTCTCCCGGGTTCTACAGCAGCCCGCCCCCGTCTCATCCCGATGTCGATGCTGAAGCAGATGACGGTGCAGACCTCGATGGAGGAATGTATGTCGGCAGGAGAGAGCACCACGGTAGCAGCGGCGGGTCTGATTCGCGACTCACTTCGTCGGACGCCTCTTCGCAGATCCGCTACCACAGCCAGCAGCTCGCTCCAACAGTGCATCTGCCTAATCTCACGCCTTCGTCTCTCCCCATAAAGAAGAAGAAGTCTTCAAAGTCCAAGTCGCGTTCTTCTGGGACGTCTTCGCAGTCCCAGTCGTTGGCGTCACCTGTGGGTCCGTCGTTTCCCCAGAGACTCGGGTCCAAGGGTGATGTCGTTGATGAGAGTGGGTTTCCCAGTCGGGGTCTATCAATGGGAGGAGATAGACACTCGTTCAGAAGTGCGCGAGGAGGCGCGTTCTTGGCCAACCATGGGGCGGATTGAAAAGGCTCCAGGATTATGACAATACCAGTGGATGGAGGAATACCTGTACAGAAGATCTTTCGTATGATATAGTTTTATTATTGTACTTGAGTTGAACATTATTTGTGTCCGCGGTTCAGATGAATAGATAGTGTAAACGCCAGCACATGGGAATGTCGGTATCGATTAGGGGTTAAATCACTTCGTTGTGGTTATCACATTCCGAAGAGCCGCTGGTTCGATTCCAGCTACCGACACTCCCTGCATGAATTCCCAGTCGACTTTTTAGGCCACCGGAGTCCGGGAAGCACTGCGCGTTAGCGAGCAACAATACTCTATCGCCAATTCTGAGTCCTCTTTCCTGATATCGGAAGAACATTGGGACCAGTCCAGCAGTGGATTATTTTTCTAGGTTATGTTTTCTCGATCAGGAATGTTGCGTTACTTCCGCATAACACTTGCTATCACACAACGTCCGTCGAGGAAGTGAACCGTTCAAGTCGAGTCTGAAGTGCGTTACTTAATCCAAAGAACCCTTTTGTGCTGTTGTTATCATTTCATGCTCACCATGGCGCCTTGGTGGAATCCATTGGCGGAACTTGCCAGGTCAGCACAAAGCTCAGATAACCTCATCACATTTCCATTTCAGCATTGTAGCGCTATGGCAATTGGAGAAGACAAGGTATGGTGAGTTTTACTGTCAAAAATTCTGATGCGACCTTCCAGCGTTGCGTTGCGGTCCATCATTCTTCTCGCGTGTCCTGCATTGACATTGCCCGCCCTAACGGCTCTGTTATGCTGTAATCCTAGGCTGCTACAATGAAATAACAACTCGCCACTGCTCAGCTGGTACTACTTGGCGGAGAGTGAACTTCTCAGTGCCTGGCATTCCGGAGTTTATCTATCTCTCCAACTGCGTAGGGGGACACCCTTTTCAATAGACTACGTACTATGAGGCGAGGCCAGGACTTCTTCAAGGGCCACCTTGGGCTTGGTATCCCGTGCGTCGCTTTTTCGCGGTCCACCCAGTGCCCAAGCTCGGAGATAACCCCCAATATAGGCAGTTCGTTAGTCGCGTCACAACCCCCAGCGGACATAACACGCGCCTCCCAACCTCCCGTCCCATCACTTCCATATCCATATCCAACCCAGAACCCGCAAATAACATTGTACCAAATCCGGCCAAACCTTTCTCCTGCCATCGAAACAAGGTATCGTCCGGATTTGGAACTCCCTTTGAGCTTTCCTGCGCTCTCATATAAACCCTTGGGATGGGGAGAGAGGCTCTATTGTTCTCCTCTCGCCGGTGCTTTCCTTCTTTCGAGTTTGTCGAACAATTAAACACTATACATTAATTCGATATGCGCTGTGTTTCACTGGTCGTTTTGGTGTTGAGCTCGCGTGGGTTTTCTTTTCTCCTCCCCTTGTGCCTCGCGTTGGTTACTGACTATATCCTGCCTTCTTATAGTGACTGTCCTCGTCGCGTCCACACCGATCCCTGAACTCGTACCCGTACCTGTTCCCGTACTCGATGCACCCGAAGTCGATGTACGTTCGCCTTGGTCTCTTTCATCTTGGTCACGATCTCACCTTTTTTTGTCTCTAGGCTCGGGAACCAACACCTGAAGCTCAGCCCGACCCAGCTGGCTGCCGAACGGCGCGATTCTCCTGCTTCTAAGCATTGCATTGCTATAGTAAGTCCCGTCCCGCTCTCCCATACCTCCATCGAATACTGACGGTCCTTTCAGTACTAGATGTAGAAAAATCTAGAGCGCGACCCACCCCTCCTTACCCCACCGCGCTACCCACTGCATACCCCCACCCACTCACCCACCCACTCATTCATCCATCGTCTCAAGTCTCCTTCTCTCGCATCTTCATTCATCATAGAGCTGCAAGTGTCGGATTGTATCGCTAGTTAATTTACTTCGTGTCACGGTCTTTCTCGTCCTCCCCGGATGGTGTTGTTTTGTTTATCTGTTTTCGTGTGTGCTGTGTAACTTTAATTATGGATATCTATACAACGTTCAACGTTCAAGCATCGGGATTGTCTGTCGCTATTCGAATAAGGAATAACCATTGAACAGTGAACACCTGATACTAGCATCTTCTCGACGTCAAAAAACAATGTATCAAAATACAAAGGACGCTGATGGGTAAATTTCGCTGGCATGCGCCGCTGCCATCCCATTCACAAAGTAGTTCTGGTAACCTCGGTTTCCACATGGCGACCTTTGAGCTTTTGTACTTGATTCGGAAGTTGTTGTTATCCCTTGGATTCACTCTGGGCAAGAATTATGCGAAATGCATTCATTTTCTGATTTATTGACGGCGGTAGCCTTCATCAGAAGGGTGGTCACATCAATAGCTACGCGCAGATGCCTCGCAACGACAACGAAACGGCATTGTAAAAAATTTCGTTAAGCCTGTTACGCTCGGAATCCCGTTCATCCGAGTTAGGTTCATTGCATCTAGCGAGATCATTGTGGGCACGTACTACGGAAGGAAACAAAGAATCGTAGTAGATGTCGGGAGCAACGCGAATCAGTGGGCAAAGGAATTATCACAAAGAGTGAGCGCGAGACACTAAGATCGACTGTAATGAGAACCACTCCAACGGGATGCACGTCGGGGCCGATGCGCGGACACTTCCGAACTAAGCATGGACGTCGACCACGATAGGCGCAGGCTCGCAATGACGTGAAACGGTGCAGGTGGCGTCAAGCGAAGCTCCGCTTTTGGGAACACTATCACGTTGCGCCAAGTCTGATGGTGTCCAGAGTTCTTTTGGATTTGCATCTGCTGCTCTCCGACTAGTCCTCCTCGGCACCTCTACCTGCTCTTTGTTCTTATACCGCCGCGCATGACAGTGGGAAAGAATTTTCTCGCAACGGTCGGAAGTAAGACGGGGCGGTAGGCGGGAGCTGAGTTTGTGGGTGATCGGCCGACGCGCGAGGTTACTACCACCGAAATAGGTAAAATTTGGATGTGTAAAGAGTTTCGCCGGGTGACTTTGTAGGTGCAAAACATGAGCAATGCGATAGCCTGTTGTCTTCCGAATTCACTTCACTCTGGGCAAGAGTTATGGGTGTATTCGTTTTCTGATTTATGGACAGCGGTGCCCTTCATCCGAAGGGTGGTCGCATCAGCCAGCCGGGCAATAAATACGCGCAGATGCTTCACAACGAAACGGCATCGTAAAGAAGAACTTCGACAACCTGTTACGTCCAGAATCCCGTTTCCCGGAATAAGGTTCATTGCATCTAGTGAGATCATTGTGGGCACGTACTCGGGAAGTAAAATTTTATCTCCTTTCACAGGAGACATCAAGAGGACGGTGGACAGAAAATCATGGATGTCGGGACGAACGCGAATCGGTGAGCGAAAGAACTATTACAGCGAGCGAGCGCAAGACCGATGGGATCGTGTCGCGAAAAAAAAAAACTCCAACGAGTTGCACTTGTACCAAGGACGGTCGATGCGAGGATACTTCCGAACTAAACATAGATGCCTTTGAACACGGTAGACGCAGGCTCGCAATGGCGTGAATAAACTAGACAAGATCGTCGGAACATCGACGCAGGTGGCGTGAAGCTCCGCTTTGGGAGACACTATCACGTTGCGACCAGATTTGATGGGCGTCCAGACTTCAGAGTCCTTTTCGATTTGTTGCTCTCCGACGAGTCCTCCTCGGCTCCGTCGTGAAAAAAGAGTGGGATTTTGAAGTGAATTGAAAAGCGGTGGGGGAAGGAGATTTCTCGCGACGGTCGGACGTAAGACGGGGCGGGCGGTGCATTGGAGCGTGGATGGAAGGTTTTGTGACAAGAACGTTGAGGAAGGTATTGACGGCTTCCCCGGAAGATTGGCGCGTGCGTGTGAACTGTGAAAAAGAGCGTAGAATGGATCGAAATTGTGCAGGTGTGACCGATAACAAGGGCTTCCAGACAAGGACGGGAATGGAGCGAAGGAGATTCTGTGCAGGTCCGACTGCAGTCATCGATAACGAGAGCTTCCGAAGTGATGACGGGAATCGAAATGCCCCAACAGATTCAGAGTGAGGGAGATTTCTCGCAAGTGTCGGAGGTAAGACGGGGCAGTGGGCGGGAGAATTTGTGGGTGATCTGCCGACGCCAGGGTTACTGCATCGAAATAAGGAAAATTCGGATACTATGTAAAGAGTAATTCCCCGGGTGAGTTTGTACGTGTAGCAATGCGCCGAGGTGTTACACGCATCTGCTAACGATGGAGACCAAGAATGAACTGATACTGACTGTGTGAGGCCAGGAATGAAAGGACCAGGGTGTGAAAAGCATGGGACGGGATATGCGAGCCTGAGAGCGAGGAAGCGTCCCACGACGTGCATGGATGTTACGTTGAACACGGTGGGTACTGGCTGGCGCAACTTGTGCTCTTTCACATGTATGAATTAGGCGAGCATTTTGCTGGTGCGTATGGGAAGAATCAAGTGGCCTCAAGCTTCGAGGACAGGGAACAACAGAGTGAACACTCACAATGGCCCCGAGTAAGACGGGGTCGGGCGGTGAGGAACGCGAGGTTACGAGACTGTATTGGATGCCTCGCTGCGGCGCGGTGTGTTGGTCGTGTCGTTATTGTGCAGAACGATTGGTTGGAAAGACCGACGGCCCTCTGAGGACGGACGTATGGCTGTGTGGGGACACGGCAGAGGGTGTGCAGAATATTCTAGATGTGCAGGTGTGACCACCGACGGGGACAAGAGCTTCCAAAGCAAGTCTCGTAAAGGGCGTGAAGTTGACGTGGACTTGCACGTGTTTGATGAATAAATTAAAAAGCGCAGCGACGAGGGAATCGGAGTGCTGGAATAAGGAAGTGAGATTTTCTCGCGACGGGGATAAGTGTCAGAATGGACGGCGGTAAGAAGGAGCGTGGGAGATTAACGACGTGTCGCTGAGCAGGCACCACGTCATTCAAGGCTACACCTGTCGACTCGGAGACCGGATTGAGGATTAGAATGTTCGGATTATCGGTATTAGGATGTTCGGATTGTCGATTATTGCTGAGCGCTGAGATGTTGGGTGTCAAGGTGGCGGCGCAGGGATTGACGTCCCCGTTGGGACTTGGAGCCGGTGATCAAAAGCGAGAAAATAGGCTCCTGCATTGACAAGCCGCGAATAAGTAAGCCCATGAGATGACGTCGTGCTGATCAGCGAGGAGGATCAATCCCGGCACGAGGGCTTCTAATGCAATAACAGCATCCAAACGTAGCACAAGCCAAGGTGCTTCGCATTCAAACGCAGCACAAACTAAACCGCGCAGTGCTTCGCATCCAAACGTACGTCCAAACCCAGGACAAGACATAATGAACACCTTCCACATCCAGAACAAAGCCCAGACCCGTCGGGAATACTCCCCCTCCGCGTCGGGGTCGGGACCGGAGGCGGCGAGGTGGGTGGATCTCGGGGTTGTTATGGAGGGCGGGTGTTGCGCGCTGGGTTTCACCTAGGCGACGTCAGCCAGGGCCACTGCGCAGTGGGCGGGATACCTGCAGCCCTGTGTTTCAACCCGCAATCAACCCAAATGCGGACAATGACGTAACAGGCATGCGGTGCCGGCCCCCGGGTATAACTAGAACAATGGCCAGCCTAGGTGCTTATTATATATACCTCGCAGGCCCACCCAGAGGTGCTTATATACTTACCTCGCAGGCCTTCCCGTCCACGCATAGGCATGGCTCCCCTCACCCACCACCAACGCACCCGCCTGCTCCGCTCCACCCGCAAACTCGGCGCCGTCCTCGGCACGACCCCGCAGTGCCACTATGTGCACCAACACGACGCCTCGCATGTGGCCCTCGAGCTCGTCCACGGCACGGGCCCCGCCCTCGTGCTCCGCATCCACACCCCTGCCTGCCCCGCGGACCAGGTGTCCCCCGTGTCGCCTGTGCAGGAGCGCAGGCTAGATGAGAGGAGGAAGCGCATGGCGAAGCTCGCGCGCACGTTTGGCGAGAACGTCCCTCCGGAGCTGGTGTCGCCCGTCCCGGCCCGCCGGAGACGCCGTAGCTGCAGCATTGACTCTACTATCCTTGCTCCCATCCCCACTTATGCACCTCTACCCGCCTTTGAGGAAGAAGCGACAGACGAGACACCCCTCCTCCCGCGGCCGCGGCGCAAGTTCTCCCGCTCCGCTTCCGTGCGCGCCACCCCCAAGACACCGGTGGTGAAAGACGAAGTGCGGTCGCACAGCGTCGACGAGGGCGAGCGCAGGCACTACGCCGACACCGATCGCAGCGCGTACTGGGGCCGCCGCAAGGAAAAAGGCTGGTCCGGAGAGTGGAACCGGCGGAACCGCGAGGACGTTCTTATGCAACTACGAGCCCTAAAGGCTTCCCTTTAATCCGCTGGTCGGGTTTATTCAGCTCTCTTAAAATTTTACTCTACTCTACGTTCTTTTACATATTGCCTTGTTGTATTTTAGTTGTAGCTTACAGTACTATAGTAATCACCTTCTTTACTTTACGAATGTTACTGCACGACATTTCATATCCTCCACACGACAGTAATTGTCTTTTTCGACACCTTTGTTACTTCCGCTGCTGTGGACCCACACGAATCTACACTTGATCCCGTTCCGCCCATCGATCGTCTCCACACTGATCGCATGTCTATCTTCGATACTTCCGAGCCGCCCTGCGTTTCACAACAACCACCTTGACGACCTCATCCCACTTGCATTCAAAACTCGAAGACCAAAACGCCTGCGTGGTCGGAACGGGTTCCGCGCATAAGTTTGGTCTTGAGGATCATCTCTGTGTTGCTGTTGCATGAAACCCAAACTTCGGCTTGGGTTCCGGACTCTGTTTCTTCTGGCCATACATGTAGAAGAACTATTCAAACCTGCACTTGGACGTGCACTAAAAAAACTCGTCCAAAACCCA
Source organism: Armillaria luteobubalina (assembly GCA_030435615.1). NCBI lineage: Eukaryota > Fungi > Basidiomycota > Agaricomycetes > Agaricales > Physalacriaceae > Armillaria > Armillaria luteobubalina. Next base: position 10,360 of record JAUEPU010000317.1, on the reverse strand, counting down.
CGTCAAAGCCTTTGACATCGCATCTGATAACTTGACGCTGACGGTCGGCTCGGAATTGCCCATACACCGTGTTTTGGACACTTCAAGCACACGAAAGACACCGAAAGCCAAGTCCCTTTCTCTCGCACAAACACATGCTTCACTTGACGGCTCACATGCACAGTTAATAACACGCGCTTAATCTCTCCTAGTAGTAAGCAGACTCTCAAATCGCGGACAGTCGATATGATCAAAATAGAACGAACGTTGACGCATTCAATTTCGTGTCAAAATTAACTCTCCACGCTGCATAGTAACCCATTTTCGGCGGGGGGTTTCAGCAGATGTGGATTTAGAACTTAGAAGGGACATAGTACATATATGGTGGAGGCGAGAATAAGCAGTTGTTAGGCGGGTGAAGGACGAGTCCATTTGGGGTTAGGAATGCACGGGCATTGAAGTGTCGAGTCGTAGCGTCAATGAGGGTAGGTAGCTATGATCATTATAGCAGGCAAAGCCTGTTTGGTACCAAACTCAGTGACTCTCGGGAATTGCCGCCAGTCCTGTTTCTCGAGACTGGTTCTGACTATGCGACTTTCTGGAACGGTTAGGCCTTTTACGTCCGCGCGTGCGCGTACGTCCGATTGCCTGAAGGCTGAATGGATAGGCGAATGTCTACCTTGACGATCGGATGGATCGAGAAAAACACACGTTCATACCGTTGTGCGTGGTTTATCACTGCGTCTGGGTGTGTCGTTTAGACTATATCAAGCACACCGCGCTCTGCAATTTCCTTCCCTCGTTGAATGCCAAAACCTTCGCCGGCACGCGAAACCCCTCTTAGGGTTGGCGATCACTTGAATCTCACCGCCAACACCTAGGCCTGAACATAGAATCCGAGCGCATCGAAAGAAGTAGGAGACTGGTCACTGTGACATCTCCACACGTAGACGGAATGGTGCCCTCACATCGAGGTAGGGCTTTACTGGACCGCTCCGAGCTTTCGGGATTCGGGACGATATGGCATCATTCGCCGACCTAGTTTCGGAGTAGCGAAACTAGGGTGGGGACGTGCAACGTCGATTTCACGAACAGAGATTCGGAAGGCGGGAGGCCATAGAGGTAGCGGGGATGTTGCCATTCAATGCAAAGAAAATTCAGACTAGCCCTAAAGTTCCCTCAGAGATATCAGAGCAGATGAGGCAAGACTGCTATAAAGAAAAGGCACCGCGGGGAAAAGCGCACTTCTTCGTCTATCTTTCCTGCCCAAGTACATACCTCTCTCCACAAACCAGCTCGGAACTCGCGCATCACCGCCAGAATACGCGCGCCAACTCCTTGAAGATGCCAACAATTCCGCCTTGCACGCGTCCATGCAACAAGTATCCACTCCCGGCCTTGTCTTATATCAGAAAGTGAATTGCGTTGCGTGTAATGGGTGATGGACGAAATACAAGGATGTGGTGGGAGGGGGACTGCGTACTGAGTTCGGGTCTCTATGATTTATCGGACGGCGATATCACTGGAGCTGAAGACGCCCACCCTGGGGCTAGGCATTGCCGGTGTGATGAGGAACGGGGCGCAGAGAAATACAACACAAGTTCCCAGAGTTTGGTTGTACGACGTGCTGGTGCTTTCTCACAGTACGCACACTGAGATCCCTAGGACGAAAACACCGCCCGCCCATGAACACACGCTTAGTCTACTCTCAAATCACAGTCGATATCATCAAAACAGAACAAATTTTGATGCATTCGCAGCTTTATGCGCTACATAGGCACCCATTCTCGGCGGGGGCTTTCCTCGTCCAAAATCTGAGCGGAAAATAGATGAAACTCCGACGGACCACAGCCAAAATGGGCCGGCTTTGCCACTAAAGGGAATCCCGACGCATTTTCGGCGGAGCAGGGGGTTAGGTTTCTTCTTAGCCCGGCTTCCTCGCAACCAAAAAATCACACTTCGCACAGTCGGTTAAATAGGACAGTAAATATGCATTTAAGGATATAAAAAACAACAACAGCCAGAGCGAGATTACACTAACGATACACCGATGGGATGGATGGGGAGTGTCTATATGAGGATGGGGTAGCCCGAGGAGAAGGAGACGAGGAGACACGGAGACAGACGAGGGAAAACGAAACGAAGCGAAGGGAACGTCGGACTAGCGGGGGTTGGACAGTTAAGGAGAGTGGGTGGCGCTATGGACGATGGGCAGTGGATAGTGGATAGTGGACAGTGGGAATGGGGGGTTCTAGGAGGCCGCGTCAGCGGGTGTACGTAAACGTACATTTGGAAAAAACATACATAAGATGGTGGTGGTGGCGGCGGCGAGGATAAGTAGTCGTCTAAAAATGACGACAACACTCAGTAGCAGCTAAAGCGCATGGTGAGGCACCCCGCTGGGTCGGGGTTGGGTTCGGGGTTTCGCGCCTAAAAAAGTGGAATTGGGTAAGCACGCGGGCGGGCGGTTAGTGAGAGAGAGAGAGACGTACGTCAACTTCGGCTTCTGGAGCGGGGATGGCGACAGGCGCAGAGGAGACGAGGACCGTCACTAAGGGAGGGAGGGAAACTCAGCCATGAAAGGAAAGGAAAGGAGAACAAGAAACCCACAAGAGCTCAAGACCAGAACGAAGAGAGAGGCGCAACGCATTTTGATAGTGAAAATGTGTGAAGTGTTAAGTTCAAAGGAGAAGTTGTTTTGCGAAAGAAAGGTGCGCAGGCGCAGGCAAAGGAGGAACTGCAGTCTCCTCGATACCAGGGGGGGGTGTATTTTATATAATATACGCACCCCAGGCCTGGTGAAAGGGAATACCATATCGAGGCGGGTGAAGGACGCGTCCATTTGGAGTTAGGAATGCAGGGTCGCGCGGGTGTGATTTGGTGTGATTCGGCGAAGGGAAGGTGTGCCTGGGAAGGTAGCGCTGAATTGAGTGCGCACAAGTGTTGGTGATTGGTGTGATAGCAACTTTTTACTAGCTGTTAAGAGTACAAGGCTGCGTTCCCAGTGCTTGTTTGCGCTTGGATCCCTCCTGGCTTGGCGAGCAACTTTCTCATCGTCGTCGTCGTCACCCACTGGCACGGGACTCCGAAATTCGAATGATGACATTGTACCGGGGCCGACTTCCAATTTGTTGGCGAGCGTACGACGGTTCCAGTCTCCAAGGCTTGTTAACATAAACCCATCAACCTAATTTAGGCGCCACGTTTGTGCCTGCGAGGGAAGCCATGAGAAAGAAAGAAAGAAGCCAACTTCTTTGCCGGACTTGCATTCTTTCCTGGCATTGATACCAACATTTTCGAGTTCCTCCGAGTGTGTGTGTACCTGGGAAGGTAGCGCTGGATTGAGTGCGCGCGCATCTTGGATGTGATAGCAACTTTTGATGATTCGTTAGAGTACAAGGCTGCTTTCGCAGTGCTTGCTTGCGATTGCATATTCCTCCTGGCCTTGCGAGTGACTTTCTCATCGTCGCCGTCACCACTGGCACGGGACCCCGAATGATGACATTGTTACATTGCACCGGGCCCGACTTCCAATTTAGCGAGCATACGTTCGTTGGTTCCAGTTTCCAAGGATTGTTAACATAAATCCATCAACCTAATTTAAGCGCCACGTTTGTGCCTGCGAGGGAAGCCATGGGAAAGAAAGAAAGAAGCACCAAGCTTTGTCGGACTTGCGTTCTTTCCTGGCACTGATACTAACATTTTTCGAGTTCCTCCGGGTCGTCGTTACGAATACAAGGGTTCGTTCCCGTTCCATATTCCCAGAATTCGTATCCCTGGGCCTGGGATGGTATGGGAGTGGAGTGGATTTTCCTGCATACTACCCTGCGGGAGTGACTGGCCTTCTTTGATGACATTGCATTGCACAAGCCCGACGTGCGATGTGGCGAGTGGAGTGGTAGGGTGGTGGTTCTAGGACCATGACATAACCGCGCGGAGTCCCCATCAGGCGAGACGTTTGTGTTCGTGCCTGCGAAGGCGAAGCCATGAGAAAGAATCCCGTCCTTTAGATGCCGTTGTCCTATTTCTGCTCTAATTATTGATTGATAGCAACTTTTTTTTCCGCGCCAAAGGTCTTGTATCTTGTATTAGCGTGGGGGACTCGGTGGTCATTCATGCAAAACGAGACGTTTGTATTGCTGAGAGCTGATTGCGTAGGCTGACGCTGACGCTGGAAAAAAACCCGGTGTTGATGTGTGATTGATCATGAGGGAGGGAGACGGCTCCAATCCAATCCTGCTTCCGGGTCTGAACGGTGGAACGCATGTGCCTCGTCGCAAGTAGATGAGGCTTCAACTCCGATCCTACCCTCTGCCCTCGTCCCTTATGTTCGGCAGCGCACAGAAAGGTGTCCTCAGCCAATGGCCCTTATGATAAGAACCACAATGGTTATCTGCGGCAAGACTACAGATTGACTGAGGTTGAAGATTGATGCCACCATCGATAAAGTATGTATCTGCTTTCGGCGGCGAGTTTGTTGGGTAATAATGATGATGGGACCCGGAGTCAATCCTTCCATCGTTAGAAAACCAAAAACCAAAAAACCAATTAGGGGATTTCCCATGGACGGGCACTGGTGTCCACTGTCTTCGTACTAGGATCGCAACGATATTTGCCTTGTGCGTGCTGTGAGAAAGTATCAGTACGCGTACTGAATACGTCGTGCAACTGAATTCTGTGAACTTGCGTTGTATTTCTCTGCGCCCTGTTCCTCATCGTCATGGCAGAATCACCTAGCCCCGGGGTGGGCGTACGTCCGCTCCAGTGATATCGCTGTCCGATAATCATAAAGACCCGGGCTCTATACGTAGTCTGTACGGGCAGTGCTCCTTCCCACCAAGTCCTTGTATCTCGTCCATCACCTATTACACGCCATTCAGTTTCTGAGATCGCGCGCAGAAGACAAGGCTGGGAGCCAAGACTTGTTGTAGGAAGGAGACGTAGCTAAGAACCAAAGAGGGTGGGTGGGGAGCATGATCGCTTACGGCGAATTTGCTAGAATCTTCGAGGAATTGGCATGAGTATTCTGGCGGTGGCCATGACAAGATGCATGCGCGAGTTTCGAGCTAGTTTGAGGAGACACTGGGGCAGGAAAGATAGGTGAAGTTGTACGCCTTTCCCCGTGGCCCCCTGGTCTAGGTTTTCTGCGTTGTTCTTCACGGCAGTTCTGCTCTGATATCTCTACAGCCATGAGCGAACTTTGGCGCTAGTCCGAGGAATTTTGCATTGAATGTCAACGTCTCGCGACATTTTTGGTGCCTCTATAGGCTGCCTTTTCTGTTCGTGAAATCGACGTTGCACGGCTATTAGGTGTTTTCGCTCTCCTCTCGCTACTCTATCTTCAGTCTCCGTGACTAGTTCGGCGAAGGATGCCATATGGTCTTGCATCCTAGCCCAGCCTAGATAGTCTGATAAGTCCTTGTATAGAGCGGTCCAGTAAATCTCTACCTCGATGTGAGGGAGCCATTCCGGTACACGTGCGGGTGTTTGGAGATGTCGCAGTCAGTTGTACGTCCCAGCCCTTTCAATGCTGCTCAGATCCTATGTTCGGGTGTTGGCCCACTGCAGCGGTGAAATTTAAGTGATCACCCACCCTAAGAGGTGTTCGCATGCCGGCGAAGGTTTTTGAAAAACCAAAAACCAATTAGGGCTCACCCATGGACGGGCAGTGTTTTCGTCCTATGGATCGTAGCGTTTGCCTTGTGCTTTGTGCGTGCTGTGAGAAAGTATCAGTGCGCGTACTGAATAGATCGTACAACCGAGCTCTGTGAACTTGGGTTGTGTTTCTCTGTGCCCTGGTCCTCGTCGTCATGGCAGAACCACCGCCCACCAGCCCGGGGTAGTCGTCTGATATCGGCGTCACATCCCTCTGTATCCCATACACACGCTGAACGTTGTATTTCAACGTGAGTGGGTGTCTTTAGCTCCAGTGATGTCGCCGTCTGATAAAGTCTCGGGCTCTATACGCAGTCTGCACGGGCACTGGCAGTGCTCCTTCCCACCGGGCCCTTGTATTTCGTCCATCGCACGAGATGCAATTTCTGATATCGCGTCGCGGGTAGAATACAAGGCCGAGAGTCAAGACTTGTTGTAGGAAGGAGACGTAGCTAAGAACCAAAGAGGGTGGGTGGGGAACACGGTCGTTTACGCCGAAATTACCGGCACAGTGAGTATGCGTGCATATTCTGGCGGTGTCCATGCAGAGATGCGCGAGTTAGGCCTTAGTTTGTGGAGGGAGGTGTCTGGGCAGGAAAGATAGGTGAAGTTGTGCGCCTTTCCCCACGGCCCCTTGATCTATGCTTCGTACATTGTTCCTCACAGCAGTCTTTCCTCACCTCCTCTGATATCTCTGCAGCCATGAGTGAACTTTAGGGCTAGCCTAAAGAATTTTGCATTGAATGTCAACGTCTCGCAACATCTGTGCTGCCTCGATAGGCCGCATGAAATCGACGTTGTACTGCTTCTAGGTGTTCTCGCTATACTTTCGCTACGCTATCTTGAGATTTCGTGACTAGTTCGGCGGAGGATACCATATCGTGCGAATCCCAGCCAGCCTAGATAGTGTGATAAACCATTGTATGCAGCCCTCCAGTAAAGCCCTACCTCAATGTGAGGGCGCCATTCCGTCTACACGTGCGGGTGTTTGGAGATGTCGCAATGACCAGTCGGTTGTACGTCCCAGTTCTTTCAATGCTGCCCGGATCCTGTGTTCAGGTGCTAGTGCACTGCAGCGGTGAAATCAAGTGGTCATCAACACTAAGAGACGTTCGCGTGCCGGCGAAGGTTTTGGTATTCAACGACGAAGATGTTGGTTTGTAAAGGATATCGCAGAGTGCGTCGTGCTTGACATGGTATAAGCCTTATTCAGACACAGACGCAATGATATACGTACTTGGGTCAACTTGGCCAACTACACACAACGCTACGAATGCGTGTTTTTATCTATCCGTCATCAGGGTAGGTATTCGCCTGTTGATGTCGTCCCATTCAGTCTTCAGGCAATAACGATCCGTCCGACGTCGGACCTGGGATGTTGGTACACGCCGATTTCCAGGCGCCTCGGAATGACCTTCTCGTGAGGAGCGTTCGAAATGGCTTGCCAGTGTTCACACGAGCGAGATGTAAAAGATCTAATCGTTCCATAAAGTCGCATATCTTGGAAGGTCGCTAGTCTCGAGAAACAGGACCTGCGGCAATTCCCGAGAGTCAAGCTGACTGATACTAAATAAGCCCTTGCTTGCTACTATGATCATAACAATGACAAAAAGTATAGCTATCTACCCTCATTGATACAATGACTCGGCAATCCTAGAAGATCCCCCAACACCCCTAATATGCACCTTATTACATGTTGGCAATTTCGTGATGCTGCAAGAGTAAAGATAGAAGACACGGGTCAAAATGCTCGTTACTCTACAGCCGCGCTCCCATTGCAGCCTTAACCGGATCGTGTGTTCGCGTACGTGAGTATGGTGCACTGTTCATAGCTTGATTGGCGGCTAACCTTGACTTTCATACAGACTACGGAACTTTATCAGCCTTACCTTTGGAAATCAGCAAACATTTACCTGGACTGTCCTTGCGTCGTCAGCAGGGCACCTGTCTCTTCTCAGATGCTGCACAATATCAAACATATCTCAACGGGAGTGGCATTGATGTACCAAACCTCGGCGGATAAGTGAACGCGCTATCCACCGGGCGTACCCACCTGCAAAACACACGCCGTCAATAGTTCAAATGGATATGCCCGAGCAGAAAAACATTGAGTGATGTGGAGTCGCCTCGTCGGGTTTGCCCTTCACTTGCACTCGCGCTTACGCTCTTAGAGAATCTTTCATACCCTGGAGTTTCCCAGTGGGCTGCCGCTTTCGTATGTCTCTGGTCGTTAGCTACCGAACCTTCCTGTCCTTACGTTGGTGACCTAAGCTTCATGTCGGATTTTAGGCGCAAATGGTTCCAGTAACTACACCCTCAAGGATGCACGAGGCGAAGGGGAGACTTGTCGAACTTCCAAGAAGTTTACTGACGCTTCTGGCTGCATCTTCTCGGCTAGAATCAAACAATGGTCTCTGTTCTGGATCACTAAGGATGCGGATTCTCTGTGTTCAGTCTATACCGACATGTCCGAAACGAACGATACGCCTGGTCTCTCGTAGACAGACACTACATGCACGACTACGGCAAGGCTGATAATGTCTATTCGATCGTTTCCCTGTCCACCTTGGCTTCCTCATGTACTTGTCGGAACTGAGACGGCGCTGCGGCTCCTTTCGAGGAGGGCTTGAATATGCCTGATATACGTTTGAAGAATACTTTCACCCTGGTTAGAAGACCTGCAGGGCAAAAATCGTGAGTGTGGGATTTCTTGGAAATTACCGAACGTGGCTTACCAGAGGACTTGGAACCTGATGCACCCTGGGTGGGGGTAGCGGTGGTGCCGCTGTCTAAGGGTGGTGTGAGGAGTGAGGCTCTGAGGTCTAAGAGACGTGGGTGCGAAACATACTAGCATGACTTCTGTGCGCACCTCCGTTTCTCATTTGATTACTAGACGCGTTGTCGGTGCCAGAGGAAACAGAGGAGTCCATTGTCGTTGAGAGACGGTTGGGAATGGTGGAATCCCTAAGCGTGATGGCTTTTATACCCTGCGGCGTGCGCCCAGGCAATGCAAGAAGATACAGCGTATACCCCCCTCGTTTGCGATTAACACAGCACGAGTCTGCCTTCTCCCACGACGTAATATACTAGTAGCTAGTCGTGAGTGCCTTCTTCATTTCGCATGATCCGGAATTATGCGGCTAAGCTTTTATTAACCTGCGGACGAAGGCAGGAAGGAAACGGCGTTGTGCGTTGTACGTCGCCGGGGAGGTGGTATCCTCTACTCAAAGCAATAAAAAGTGCCAGGTGGTTTGCAGGTTCGAAAAATCTACAGTGGACAGCCCCAGAGTGTAATGGCAATGTGATCGAATACGGGACGTCGACCATACACAATGCTATCGATTAGCTTGAGAATGAGAAGAAGGCCCAACGGCGGGAAGAATCGTTCGGGGTACCTCCTAAGATTTTCGGACTTGAGATGAACTATTCTATCATCCACATGTAACTAGAATATTTGACTAGTAGCAAAAATGCCAAATCACACTGTCAAACCCTTCATTGTTTAGCCACATCCTTAGCCTTGAGTGCCTTAGACGCAGGTAACCTAGCGCAGTCACTGTAGGCTCCTGATATTAGGACCTGGCAACTCAGACGATGGATCAGTAGCGGACCTCGGATTTGTGCAGCGTCTTACTGTTCAAATCGAAACTTCCTCGGCAAAACTGGCCAAAAGAATAAAGACCTAGGTGCACAACTGATATGCATAATGCCAGTGGCATTTGACATTGCCAGAGTGGCCCATATGGCATAAATTCGAATTTCTAGATGCAATTGCATTGCGAGATTCTTGAATTTAAAAAATGACTTTTCTTTTTAACGAAAAAGTGATTGTCGGTAGCTGGAATCGAACCAGCGGCTCTTCGGTTGACTGCCTTCCACAACGAAGTGATTTAACCCCTAATCGATACCAACGACACTTTGAAGCCCTTATAATGAGTATTGATAATTCACTAGAATTCCTCGGCTATATACGGTCAAATTAAATCGGCCACTTTTGAAGGGCCATAAATGTAATGCCTAATCAATACTTAAGCCCGAAATACACTAGCTTGAACAAAATCAAACATTTGCTCTTTCCGTGGGGCAGAAGACCAATTCGGATCTGTTCTTTGTCTTGTATACCATTTTCATTCTTACCTCTTATTCTAGTTCATTTATGTAAGTTCGTGTGACCGATACTTACCGGGACTACTAGAGCCACGATACAAGATCGGGGCCCAATTGCAACTATAAAGGGACGCTCAACCATGGGCCTCCATTACGAAACATGACTCGTACTATAAACATCCCCGAGATCCCACCTGAAGAGTAAGTCCCTCCCTCGTTTTTCGTGCACGAAAATAACCTCTTCCAGGCTCCGAGGCTTCGAACTTTGCCAGACGATATTCCCCTTCGATCCTCGAAAAGTTGAGGAGCGGTACAAGTGGTGGCAGGTTCTCCCACCTCTTGAAAAAACCCGTTTCTGCTTCATTGCGCGGCTGAGGGATGGCAAACTACCCGTGGCGGAGGAAGACGAGGACAGGTGGCTGCAGTACAGAGCGCGCAACCTAACCGCAGATATCGCAAATTGGCTCCAAATGTCGCCTGCTAACCGGTGGGACGCGTGGTGGGAGACGATGCAGGAGGTTTTACCTAGTAAGAAACTCAAGGGATCTCTTCCGAAGTCATTGATCAAGAATCACACCACGAGTTTTGGCTATTTTCTTCGCCGAATCTTTCCCCGCCA